>JAOTON010000158.1:0-183330 GCA_034440635.1 Lepas anatifera
ATTGAACGGCGCGTCAATTGGTGTAAGAATGTTGAAAATCGGTTGCAAATTGTTTTACCTATAGACTTTCAAAGCCAGACTTCATTTTGAGATCGCCACAATCACACGGTTGGATCAGTTCGCTTGCATTGATATCGAGCAGTGACGTCACAACGCCATATAAACAGGATGGTGTTACGTTTACCCCGTCAGAAAACGATCTGGCCCATCGTCATAGGAAGCCAGGTCACACCAGCACTTCCAAAATCACGAACCCGTTACTTCCGGTCAAATGTTGTTACCCAGTCTGACAAATATCAGCGATGAGGTCTTATTTAAGGTAACTCAATGTAAATAAATAAGGCCAAAGGTCAAGATCAAAGGTCATGGGTAAAGGTCAGATCTCATTTCCTGCCTAACGTAGGTGTATACTATACGGAGTATACCATATTGTGACGTCATGGGGCAATGACCTGGATGACCTTGACAAAAAATATTTAGAAAATATTCTTTGCAACCTCTCTCCTACGACTCCTGGCCCGCCTTTGGCATATTTCGGACTTTTCCCACATAATCATGGCTTTCCAAAACGTCTGCCAGCACGGCCAAGCTTTGAAATTTATGACCTCGTTTGACCTTTTGAAGATATTGACCTAGGGCCAATGAATATTGTTTATGATTTAGATCCGCCGCACCACAGCCCCACCCACCTCCTAACCAAGGTTTTCCTAAGCCTGTCAGGTTTCCGAGATATCAGAAGGGCCTACCAGGTGCCCTCCAGTGCGTGCTAGTTCCTTAGACTCTGCAGAGCGGGTGTTAACCAGCGCCGTTCTGCAATGAAAGACTACGCCGAACTAAGTTTTTTCCTGAGCTCACTCATCGTTCAGGTTACCAAACAATAGCCTGAGCGTTGCCTTTTCAGCATATATTGGAAGAACCATTTCGCTGTAAATTTCTCTCAAAGTTTCGTCATAACGCTTTGAACTCAATAACAATAGAAGCAAGACAAAATCATCAGCATTACCACGCCCAGCCAAATGCGTGACAGCACGCCTACTCACCAACCAGAGACCTGTCGGAGGCCCGGGGAACCGACTTCTCTTCATCCAGCAGGGGCCAGCATGCCCAGTGGCTTGGTGAGGAACATGTCCAGAACGGGACGGTTGTCGCTGGAACTCCACCAGCTCCACGGCGATCCCCTCTGCGTGGTACTCCTGCCAGCGACGGGCACAGCGCCATCTGCAGATCGGCCCGCAGCCTGCCATGCACAGAGCTTAGGGAGACTGTTCTTCTGAAGAGGGCGCTCTCAGCTGTCATTTCTGCTCCTATAGGAATTATGGACTGGGCTCACTTTACACAGAACAGGTGAGCAGCCTTATGCTATAAATATTTCCAAAGACCCAACCGGACGAGGCCTATGTTTTTCCAATGCTGATGAAATATATGAAAAAGAAAGAGATAAATTGGCACTCACCCTGTGGCAGTGCTGTTTTACACTACTGCTTCCCATGCGAGTATCTGCTGTGAATTGACATTCCTCACCATAATACCATGGGTAGATATTTCCCTCTTGCTCCTTGCATGGGTCTTATGAAACAGAAAGCTTACGGACTTTCAATTTTTTATTCACAAAGCGAGTTTAAGTGAGACGATTTTGGCGTCGGAAGCGATGACGGGTGTCCCCGGTCCCGAGTCAGTCGGGAGGCACTGCAGTACAGTCTCGACACATGCGTAACAGCCTCTGCCCACAGGAGGAAGGGTGGCTATTTCTAGGTATTCTTTGGTCTGTGCAGTAAAAGTGAGTCAACCCCACGCATCGCCCGTGGTCAAATTCCTCGGGCTGCTTGGGGAATTCACTCTAGTCTTAGAGTTGCTATTTTATTTCGCGCGTACACATTGTAACATTTGTGACTTGAAACCGTTAACATATATTGTTCATCATAACATTACACTGACATTTATAACTTCAACGCAAAACCCACCAAAACCCAAGGCATGCTGCTCCCACGGAAGATATGCTGGTTGAAGTATTACTGAAGCTGCTCGTTGGCGATGTTGATGCATAACTGCTCAAAGGAGTTGTTCTCTAAGTTCTCGAACCCGAAGATGTCCAGTAGGCCCACGGCCAGAGATTCTCCACTGAAACCACCGGGCCGCTGTCTCGTAAACAATGGAGATTGATTGACGCCGCGCAGGTAAAGCTAAATTAGCAAATTAATGAAAAATATCCTTGGAACCAATGCTGATAGGCTACAAGGAAGCTTAGAAAATAAAATACAGCTGTCATGCGTCCAGGGATGGATGAAGGTTGGGGGAGGGGAGGGAGTGTAGCTTCAATTGGCCCCTAGCTTTTTCATTATCGCCATTTTATCCAAAAAGCAGAATTATGTTGTAATATCTTGGCCCAAGTTACCTCCCACCCCCACCGAAGCCATCTTGCGATCCGGCGCTGCGTGGATTTGGGTTGTTACTTAGAGACTAGCGAAACTTTTTATCTGTTTTGGGAGATATGAGTCCAACCGAATTCTGGCTTCGAGTCAGTATTCGCCCGGGGTACCTAAAGTATCGATCCTTGTCATTTGCCCACTAGCTTTTATTCAAACGAAGGGTTTTGAAATATCCACCGTGATATTCTGAATGAATCACCACAGGTTTTTACATTGACCAACCATATTTTTAGGGAGGGCACCTCTAAAGGGCATATGATGCCAACCAAAATGGCAGAACAGCAAATAAACTAGAAGCCGATTGAATATATTTTTTTCGGCAGATAGTTTTCACCATGATATACACATAATCAGGAAAGTTTTAATAATAAGAGGGAGGCCGAAATTGACAAGGACGTAATACATACTTTTGTTTACTCCAGTTAGCCTATGCTATAAAATACTCTGATCATCTGTCACCTATCTCCTTACTAGACGATCCGGGAGAAGGCCAGCAGTTTATTGATCTGGTTGATGATTCAGTCGAAGAGCCTGCCGTAGAGGGCCTTTGCCATGGCGTCCCTGGTGGTCACCGCCTCTTCATGAGTGTTGTTACGCACGATGCTCTCCCCGCGGGTCACCACTGAGTTCAAGGTCAAAACCTCCCGCAGGTCATCCGGGGTCACGCCCAGAAGGTCAGACGCTGGAAAGAACACAGAGGGAGCACTATATAAAATTAAAATTCAGCATGGGTTAAGAAGTGGTACCGCGTATTCAGTAGTCACTAAAACTCAAAATACTGCCTACGAGCTCATTCATATTCAAATGAATTACGTCAAATAATTGATTCAAGGCAATATGGGGCTAAAAATAAATGGTTCTTTTCCTAGACTATCACCACATCACGTGAATCTTCGACTCCCCTGCCCCCACGCAAGTTCTTTGCCGTGCTACCACATCTCGTTTAATGTTGCGATCAACAACAGAGCGAACACCTCCCGTAGGCAGCTCACCGTCCTTGAGCCTGTCCTTGGTCTGGACGACAACCCGCTCGGTGTTGCTGTGGTCGTCCTCGCTGGAGGTGAACCTGACGTCTCCGGAGGTGGATGATGGCGGCAAGAAGCTGGAACACACAGTGCAGCTGCTCCGGACGAAACCCGGCATCGACAGACTCTGGCGGATCTGCCACAGGTTCTGCACGTTCTTCTGCAGGGTGAGAGCGGTGAGTGAGGAGAGGTGAGGGAAGACAAATCCTAGCTGTGTGGTTAAGATCGGTGGTATGTTGTAAGACACTGATCAACTCATCTATACACTTGATGACCGACACCTAGCTGAATCCGTGTAGGTTTTGCTGAAAATGATCATTGACAGCGTCTGTCATTGGCAAGGGCTGTAGCTCATTTTATATCCCAGTCTTTCCTGCGTAACTGAAATGGAGCTTGAATCATTAGCCATCACCAGCAGGTACATACATGGAAGTCTTTCAACAAGGTTTCTTATCATTGGATTGAACATCCGAATAGTGACACGCAACACAACGTCCAAAAATAATGGTTAACTCTAGCTTTCAAAACAGTTGTGTTTGATTGTTCAGAACACGGCATGCTGTGCGATTGTTGTCCATGCAGGCTCTGGTGCCACCTACAGCGGCTGTGCGGTTGTTGTGGCCGCTGCAGTTGAGGTAGCGGTGATGGGAGCGCTTGTCGGCGCTGAGGTGGAACTCCTCCAGCTTCCCCTCTGCGGCCAGACCGTCGTACAGGTAGTAGAATATGTGGAAGTTTTGCTCCGACCTGTAAGAGGTAATAGCGATATATAGTAGTGTTCTGAAGTGTTGGTGGACATGTGGTTCAATGTTTCTATTTCAACCCCTCAAAATAAAAACACTTTTACCGTATTGACAGAACTTACTTATGCGCACTGTTAAAAAATATTCAGAGATTGAAAGTTACGCTAAAAATTTTCTCGTAACTTCTTGCACTGAAACTGTGTACATGGTCCATTACTTCCAGCTTCAGAGAGGATCTGGACCAATGGTTTGAACGAGGGGGCGGAGGAGGGCAGCGGAGCACACAATTGTAAAAGCATGGGACTCCTAAAAAAATGGTTGAAAGTGGAGATATAAGGGTAGATACTTTCTTCATCACTCCTCTCCGACCCCGTCGGGATCCGCCCCTGACCAACCTGGCCTGTCGCACGACCCTGGACTGTTCCAGCAGGTACACGGACACCCTGGCTCCAGCCACGCGGCCCGTCCAGTTGAAGGCCACGTCCAGGAACTTCCCGAACCGAGACGAGTTATCGTTGATGCCTGTTCTGGCGTTTCCGAACGCCTCCATCACAGGGTTCATGGCTAGGATCTTCTCCTCTAGATTGCGGTTCGGAGCCTGGCCGAGGTTGACTAGTTGGCGGAGGAGGTGGTTGGCGGATTCGGTTTTACCAGCACCGCTCTCGCCCGATATTACCACACACTGGTTTTGCCTGAAAACCAACAGCCAAATGCATTTATAGAGCGATAAATACAACCTCGTCTGAGGATCAAAGGCGTCATGTCAGCATATAACAACAGAAGAGGGTCGATTGCTGCACAAAAAGCGAACTACCGGTTTCCGTACCCTTCGCTAATGTAAGCAAAACCCCAAGAACACTTGAATACCGGATGGTTATAGCTAGCTATTTTTCGTTATCCTACCTAAAATGTCTAATCATAGCCAAACAGCTTATGTTCCACATCAGGATTGCATTCAAAAGATGCCCAGTAAGTCCCACCTGTGGTGCAGCATGGAGTGGTAGGCGTTGTCGGCCACGGCGTACACGTGAGGGGCACCGTCAGACTTACAGAGCCCCTATACCGCCACTGTTCCTGTCACCGAAAACACACGGGTAGAGAGTGGTCACTAAGGGCTGTCACGCTGACATCGGTACAAACCCGGTGAAGGTGGTGGGAAGATGCAAGGAAGGAGGCAAGGGGTACCTAACCCTCCATGATCGACCCTCAGTGCCCCTGAAATGGTCACGGTCACGGTCTCAACGCTCAATGAGACCCCCTGTCGGATGACGTGTCCCACCTCCGCTAAGATGCGAGTACCAGCGCTGCACCCCTGGGATAGGATTTGACGCCCACCCGACAGGGGTTGCAGCCCAAAACTGGCGCCCCTGGTCCGGATGGCGACTCTCTTCCAACCATTCGCTCTCTCTCCTCCCGACTACATACCCTGGATTCGCCTATGGTTAACGTATGTACACAACAAGTAGAAATGTTCCCTAACATGAGTTAAAGAAAACGGCTTGGAGATATATGACAATTGCTGAGGCAGAGTTTAGAGTGGGGGATAGATGAGCATTACATTGAGACACCCAACAAAGAGACGTCCTGAAAAAGGTGAGTAATAAAACATTGTTTTTTTCAGAATAAGAGAAAACACAGGTCAGAACAGTGGACCCTCGGCAGCGCCGTTGTTGGAAGTATGTAAACTGTCTTACACTGAACCGGGCGCCGCTCACCTGAACGAAAGCAAACTCTGACTGCCTACCTGAATCGCGTGATTCAAGATAAATTACTTGGTTTTATATTTATGTGAGAGCCCGAACCAACTCAATATCGCAGACTCATCATGCCAGATGAGGAAATCATTCCCCAGAGTCAAACATGTGTCTGAGTTGGATGTGAACCATGACTCGACTTCACCCTTCACTGCGACTCACACGTACTTTTGGCTCTGCAGCATAATACTCTCAACACAATTTTATGAGACGCTAAAATTAAGTGTGGAACTTTTCTCACATAAACATGCAAACAAAGTCACTTATCTTTGATACGTCCAGCTAAGCAAGCGAGTCGGAGCTTACTGTCATTTAGAGTGGGTCAATCTTGAGTTGCACATGGCTCTGGTGCGGCTCTTATTGTACCTTGTCTCCGTATATGTTGATGTCAGTGAAGGGGTTGATGGCGATCAGGATGTCCCCCGACGTAGGTGTAGATCTGGCAGCCCTTGTACCTCTGTTGCAGCTGGTCTACTATGACGTCCTCCGTCAGCCGCTCCAGCGATGCCAGATCGTCCACAAACATCTTCTGGAGCTTGGACCTGAAGCCGGAGGAACAGGTGTTTGCGTGGGCGCGAGCTGTACTTTTTTCGATGCTCAAATTAGTTTTTTTATTAGAAGAGTTTTGGTGAAAATTCAATTTTACTCGTTCAGATTGACTCTTTTAAACATTTTTTAAAGGCGTATTCTGCGGAGACTCATTTTTAATAAACAGTAGAATGTGCAGTATAAGAAAGGAATGAAGACGTTTAACGTAAGATAATTGCAGTTTCAAGCAGGGCAAAACTCATAGAAAACTGAACGCTTATGTCAACTGCCTGGACCATAAAAAAGCTCTTCAGCGGAATTGAACCAGCTAAGTGGGGTTACAGGTAAAAAGCTGGAGTGCCAGAGTCTGGGAGATATATATTTTGGTAACATACCGAGCAATACGCCGTGCTATATGCAAAACAAAATCAACAAGACATTTCAAACAATTTCTCACTAAAATAAAACATCAAGGTGCGGAAGATCATACTCGTGAACGGTAACATCAGTCTAGTCACTGGCCTGAGTGCCGGCAGGACTGTCGTACCAGCCACTGGCCTGAGTGCCGGCAGGACTGTGTACCAGCCACTGGCCTGAGTGTCGACAGGACTGTCGTACCTGCGGTCGGTCTTCAGTCGGCCCTGCTTGGTGGTGGTCTCCGGCTGCCGCACCAGCCGTCCTCCCGTCTTCCGAACGTCGCGGATCAGCTCCCGAAGCTGCACACGTACCTGAAACGTCATCCCATGTCACAGCCTTGTGACGTCGTGACACCCAGCGTGGCTATTAGATAACGGGGTTAATGATATGTGGACGACTTATCAATAGTTTGGGAATCAACATCAGGCTCATTCAGTGCGGTAGATGGGCGTTCCGCGTGTTTTTTATTGAGCGGAACACTGATATTACCCCATTACTGAGGGTGGGAAAGAGTTTCTGATGTGACAGCCACAGGAAGGAAATTAAAGTAGCTGACTTCAGTTACGGCCTCGTCACACATGTTCTGACCGTTACACGTTAATATTTTGAATTTCTTTCTGAGGTTGTCGGTAGTTGACAAACAACCATTGCGGAAAATCATTAACTATTCCGGCGCAGAAGATTTGAATTTATTGCCAATTAAACACATGTTTGGCTCATTAAACGGCGTATGTTTAAGTTTCTCGGCGAATCAGTCATCAAAGACAGAGCAAATGCCCATTTGATTCCAATTACACCAGCGTGATTCCCACGGAGGAACTGAAGGATTTAATTCATTACGAAACAAACCAATGTTAAATGTTTTTTTCTACATTACATGATCGACCCCGATTACCCCGTTCCATACAAGAATGTCTCAATTGAGCGACTATTCCAGAAAGCGGGTGGGAGAGACATATGTGGATACAAGGAAGAGAGGTAGAATGTATACAGAGAGAGGGAGAGAGAGAGAGGCGGAGGGGGAAGAAGGGAGGGAGAGAGGGGGAGGGGGAGGGAGAGAGGGAGGGGGAGGGAGAGAGGGAGGGGGAGGGAGACAGGAAGGGAGGGAGGGAGGGAGGGAGGGAGAGAGTTACGTATGATTGTATATATGAGAGTAAAACGTTACGTATGATTTTAAACAGAAAAAAATTATAATCTAACGCTACTCACATAGTCGGTGTTATTTGGGACCATCTTCAGAAACGGATGGTCCAGTAGGGGCCGCATGAACGATCGTTTCTCGAAGTCCTTGACGAGGCAGTGGGCGATGAAGTCGTTGAACTCTGGGCTCCAGTCAGCAGACCGCTTCAGAGCTGGTGGAGGGTTCCGGGAATCTGACGCCCACATGTGGCCCATGAGTATTGGCTCTTTTACTAGATCCGTCAAAACTGAGACTAATGCTTCACAGCAAGGCCGAAGCAGGACGCGTTCATTGTTGCTGTCTTCTAGCGTTCGATTTAAATCCGCAATATGCATTTAATTATATTTATTATATGATTCTACCTGTATAGATTGTTTAATCATGACTGTGATATTTAGTCTACATCTGCAATCTTTTATATCCTGTTAAACCCTGGTTTTAAATCAAATTTTTAGATTTTAGGTTTCGAAAACACTACAGTTTGCTGCTAAGAATACGTAATCACGATTTACACAGTAAATACAATAGTTCGCAATGGGTGTTTTCGACAGTTAACAATGAGGTATCTAGGAAACCAGTTGTTTTTGCCAGCAATTGGAATGCTTAAAAAGTGACGATGAAATTGTTAATTTTCTACTAGTGCCGCATTCGTCTCACTAATGGATGTTATCAGCTCTTTAAAAACAATTTTTCTAAAACATGTCTGCATCGTAGCGCGTTTCAGGTTATAGCCACAATACATTTCTGCACGTTAGCTGAACTGTTGAACGGGATGTCCGACTTCACATAATAAGCCCATCAGCCACACTAAGAGGTCAGAACACGTCCGGTTTTGCCAGCCTAATTTGGAAAATCTCGGGGAAATAAGCAAATAGGAAATTTTCCTGCTGGTCTATGAATATTCTTGAAAAAATCTGATACTGGCACCCGTAAAGGTACGAAAAAACCTTAAAAGCATCGTATGATCATCTGTTTCTAAATATATCAATTCGGCGCATTGGGGAAAGTCATTTGCCCTCTGGCTAAACTCCACACAAGTACCAACAATCCTCCAAGAGAGACTTCCATGTCTATATCGGCAAAATATAAAGTATGTCTACATTGAGAGCATAACATATCTATCACTGACAACATCATCAGCACGAGACAAGGCCTCAGAACCGACCTGGAAGAGTGCCCTCATCGGGTGGATGTCGGCCAAGGGCGGTTCGCCGTCCGATATCTCAATGGCAGTGATACCCAGTGACCACACATCACATCTGACGTCATAGTTGTAGTCGTACTGCTGCTCGCACGCGATCACCTGGCGTCACAGGCAATCTCACGTCATAGTCTCACCTGACATCACAGGCGATCGTCAAGCAGACTCTCACGTCATACGCTGGACACTTATCAGTGAAATGCTTACGCACTGATAATTGATATTTGTTAGATAACAGTACAGTTTCCACGTGTGGTTGATTGTTTGCTCAGGAAACTAGTTTTTCATCTGCGGTAATACGCAAGTACTTAGCATCATTTCCTCGAAAAATTCATGTTGTGTCACCCGCTAAGACAAAAATGTTTCGTCATTGCTAAAGCCTTTACTTTTTTTGAAAGGGCAAAAGCCAACAGGCTTAATTTCGCAAATGCACTCCCTTTTCCCATACCTATAAGATTCGTCTGGAACGACTTCATGGGCGCAAACGATTTAACGGCTAACATTTGGAAATTATCACCCGATGCGCGCGCCTCACCTCGGGGGCCATCCAGTAGGGCGTGCCAACAGAGGTGTTTCTTCTGCCGAGGGTGGCCGCCAGGTGGGAGGAGACGCCGAAGTCGACCACCTTGATGCTTCCCTCCTCGGTCAGCAGGATGTTGTGGCCCTTGACGTCACGGTGCATGCAGTGGTTCTGGTGCAGATACAGCAGCGCCTGTGGAGTACCCAGAGGGGAGGTGTTCAGCGGAGTAGCAGATTCGGCCGGCCATGTAGTTACGGTGGGATTACCGAGTTGCGATAGGAAACTGTATTAGTGGTTAGTTGCAATGTCTGAAGGCTGGGAGCGTTTGATAAATTTTCCGTGCCAGAAGGTCTAATATTGACATGTATCACGTTTCAGATACAAACATTGATTTTAGCGTATATTCGACGCTTCAAAGAGCTGCTTGGTGATTGATAGAAAATTAAATAATTTGGAGCGTCTGCTGTTGCTGCCGCTGGCCGCCAACTTTAGTCCCCAAATATGCATTGCGTATCGCCAAAAATAGGGGACCCTTCTTTGTAACTAATATTCACGTGCACTGAGCCTATAAGCAAATTTCTGGATCCCCAAACCCTGACCCCTTGGATTGAGTGTTTTCCAAGGTGATAAATTCCTACAACCCGCACCCCCTCGAAGCTTCGCCCTCCCTTTAACCTAATCCTGGATCGCCCCTGGCATGGCGCTGTGGTCGGAAGCAGAGCTGCCACTTCCCCTGAGCCACCAGTACCCAGCCAGGCGCCCCGATGTCCGGAAACTGCGGAGCCCGGAAAAGTGAAAAGGAAGAAGCAAATGGAGACGGGTGGCGCAGAGCTAAAGAACTGTGCGTATTGATACGTGATAAATGTATTGATACTCGGATCAACTCCGCACGTGCTCTGAAACTCGGTTCAAATGAGGATAAAAATGGACATGGACCTGTTCCAAAATTCCAAGCTGGGGAAAGCTCAAGAATGGAAAAAGCATTATTAATGTATTTTGCCAGTTTTTGTGCGTTGCTTATTAGTTCTAATCAATTCCATGAAACGCAATTGCACGATTGATCACCCCATTGTTTAAGTTTATTTGGTCAGTATAAGGTCCCATAGAAAATACCGACATTTTTCTGTGATGTTGATTTCTGTACAAAAGTCAATTTCTCCGTAATAAGATAGTTAGTTAACGAATCTGAAAAAATATCATAGATTAGAAGCTATATATTTGCAATAAGAATATCGGAGCAAAGAAAGCGTCACTTCTTATGGATCTCTAAAAGCGTAAGACTAGCTTGTCGGAAGCAGAATGCTGCCTCTGACACTCTTACGATATCTCTAGAATAATAGGGAAACATAGTCTTGAGTGGGGCGGCCTAAAAGTGACCGAAAAGTACCTGACACGGTAGATGAGCACTAGGCAGTAGCCGGCACTATCCCGCTCACTACTCACTAGGAGCCGGCACTCCCTCACTACTCACTAGTGGCCTGCGTATCCCCTCTCACTGTGCCGACACTTCCGCTCTCTCATTGGTAGCGGCCTTCCGCTCCTCTCACTGGTAGTGGCCTTCCGCTCCTCTGTGCTGGCCTTCCGCTCTCTCACTGTGCTGCTATTGCTCACACTCACTGTGGCCGGCACTATCCGCTCTGCTCACTGGTAGCTGACACTATCCCGCTCACTCTACTGGTGCGACACTCCGCTACTTTCACGGTAGCCGGCCTGTCCGGCTCCTCTGTGCCGTCTTCCGATCCTACTCACTAGTAGCCGACACTCCCTTCCACTCACTAGTAGCCGGCACATCCCGCTCACTACTCACTGGTATCCGGCACTATCTGCTCATACTCCTTGTGCCGGCACTTTCTCCTCTCACTGTAGCCGGTGTTCCGCTCCTCTCCTGTGGCACTATCCCTCGCTCCAGTGGCCGACACTTCCGCTTACTGCTCATAGTAGCCGGCACTATCCGCTCACTCTCCTGTGCCGCCTTCGCTTGCTACTCTGGTAGCCGGCACTTCCGTCCTCTCACTAGTGGCCGGCACTTTCTGTCTACTCACTAGTGCCGGCCTATCCGCTCCTACTCCTAGTGCCGGCCTTCCGCTCCTCTCCTGGTGGCCGGCACTTCCGCTCTCTCCTGGTAGCCGGCACTTCCGCTCACTACTCCTGGTGGCTGGCACTTCCGCTCCTACTCACTGTGGCTGACACTCCGCTCCTCTCCTGTGCCGGCACTATCCGCTCACTCCCTGGTGGCTGACTTCCCGCTCTCTCACTGGTAGCCGACACTATCCGTCTCTACTAGTAGCCTGCAGTATCCACTGCTCACTGGTAGCCGACACTATCCGCTCACTACTCATTGGTGCCGGCACTCCGCTACTCTCACTAGTGGCTGGCCTTCCGCTCACTACTCACTGGTAGCTGGCACTTCCGCTCACTTACTGGTGGCTGACACTTTCGCTCCTGCCACTGGTAGCCGGCCTATCGCTACTCTCACTGGTGGCTGACACTTCCGCTCACTACTCCTAGTGCCGACACTTCCGCTCTTCTCACTAGTAGCCGGCCTGTCCGGCTACTACTCCTAGTGCCGGTACTTCGTCACTGCTCACAGTGGACACTATCCCTCTCCTACTGTGCCGGACAATCCGCTCCTCTCTGTTCGGCACTATCCTGCTATACTCACTTGTAGCCGGCACTTTCCACACGCTCACTGTGCCGGTACTATCGCTCACTACTCACTAGTAGCCGCACTTCCACTCACTACTCACTAGTAGCGACCTTCCCTTCTGTAGCCGGCACTCCCGCTCACTACTCACTAGTAGCCGGCACTATCCGCTTACTACTCACTAGTAGCCGGCACTATCCCACTCACTACTCACTAGTAGCCGGCACTATTCTGCTCACTACTCACTAGTAGCCGGCACTATCCCACTCACTACTCACTAGTAGCTGGTACTATCCCTGCTCACTACTCAATAGTAGCCGACACTATCCCGCTCACTACTCACTAGTGGCCGGCACTATTCCACTCATTACTCACGTCAATGGTCTCCTTGAGGATAGCAGCGATCTGGAGCTCGGTTAGCTTCTCCCCCACACGGTGGAGCGTTTGGACCAGGTCTGTCACAGAGCCTCCGGTGCAGAGCTGAAGGCGAAGGGAGAAGGTCAGAGAGAAAAACAACTAAAGAACGAAAAAAACGGAACTATTGAAAAGAGAGTTACCTGACATACCCACCATATGAAGTTAGGCGCACTAGTTAATCAGCAAAAATATAAATGTACAAGCAAAACTATCTTAATAAAAACATTTAAGGCTAGAAAATGGCATACGTGAGAAAGAAGCAGCTTGAAAATTCATTCAAGAAGAGGCCAGCAAGTTATATTAATACATTGCAATCATGGCTTATACTAATGTTACACCTAAAAAAGGTAATAATTAATTTGAGATATTCATTTAACTTTAACCTATTTCTTTCACTTTCCAAAATAACGAATACCACAGTGTTCTAAAAAATATTTTTCTGCTGTTCTATCGACATAAGCTTTACACACATTACTAACATACTACAACACTTGCGAGACCGAGCAACAGTATCCACCTCCCCTAATGAGCGTCCTCTCTGACCCGATAGAGATCGCACCAGCACACGCCTCTGATTTCTCACAGCCATTGGCCTTGTGCTCACATTGAACACACCAGCAGGCGAGAGACGCGGGTATACTAGGGGACAAAAACGGCGCACAGGGCGGTGAACGGTGAAAATGAGCCGCACCACAGCGCCACTAACCAGCTACCAACGCTCATCTGGCAGCCCACAGCTGACATCGCCCAGCTGACGAGGTGCTAGAAGGCAGGTGCTAAAGACCACGGGGCTTATCAGCTACTGTTCCGCACAGCGGATATCAGTCATCTTACTGATTTAAAATCGAGGAACTTCCCGACTGGGTAGTCTTTAGAGGGAATGTGGCACCTTTATAACATTGATTTAACTAAGATAGCCAAGTGGTAAAGCATGCCGAAAAACCTGGTATTCAATATATCGAGAACAAATTTCCGTGGAGAAAAGCTAAAAACCTGTACCTGAAATGTGCCCACATGTACCAAAGCCAGGCGGCCACAGTTGTCAACTATTGGTGTGACGACAGCGCTGATGTCACAGTGAGTAATCAGCCAATTGAACCCCTTGAAGCCTTTTGAATATGGTAGTAGTTGCCAGATCATGGCGTTATCCACATGTAGATGTAAATTTTTCACCCCACAAGAGCATCTTAAAAATAAGAAATATTGAGCTCGTTGTACATTTTTCAGAAATATCATGGAAGTTTTCATGATTTTCGGCACAAAATACCCCTAATTACACTAAATTCCTGGATTCGCTCGAAGTGCCACATTCCCTTTAAAGAACAGGTTCAGAGAAGTTTTGCCTATCACGCCTAAAGACAGTGACAGGGCCATTCGGGGGTATGTCGGAGCGATTGACTCTCAGGATTAGACCATAAATACTTGATCGATCGATCTTTGTGGTGTAAACAGCCATGGAAATAGCTACAGAGACAGCTATAATTGATTGGAGAATCACCGCTGGTCATCAAACGCTAAAAGTATGGTAGGCGATGACGAGAAATACCTGGAGGCTTCTCTTAGAAAATATGCAAACCACACTTTAACTGAACGCATTGCTTTACGCATTTAAAGAGCGATTTCAGGCAGTGCAAGATCAGGACAATGTTCACATATTTTATATCAACTACATTATTAATTATTTCATATCATATTATATTATACTATGTTCACTATATAAACTTATGAGCTGCATCAGATTGTTAACAATTTTTTTACATGAATTTGTAGCAATGATAATGACACAGTTAGTGAGCCTAAGGCGTTCAATCAAAACGTTTGCGCACAAAACTAGAAAATTATTTTCTATAATTCTTGTGCAATAAGAGTAATAGCAGGCTAAGTTAAAAGGCTTTACTGTCTATTCGTATTTCGATGGTGAGTGTCAAACCGTCCATCCCATGCCATCATATCCATATTTTCTATATCTTCCTTATTACCTACTATTTTTGGCTTGAAATGAGGAGGTGTGTCTTAATTAATGATATATTAAAAGTACTTCATCAACTAAAATGTCAAACCTTTATTACGGAACAAAGTTCAGAAACATCAGATAGACAAAGGCCGACTTCTTCTACACATTCTTGGGTCTTGGTCAGCTACCTATCCACCATCTTCATCCACCTGTCATACCACCTCCCCTGTCTGCCACTCTGAAACCAGTAACAAACGACGTCCAATTACGGCGGTGCGGTGCGTGCTTGTTATAGCCAGCTATAGTGCCACCCGAGTAGCCGCCATCGACGCTGCCCAGGTGCTATACTTCACTTTCTCTCCGGCGTCTCGTCTGTCGCGGAGACGACACAGCCGGCGGTGCGGCATAGACAGGTGACGCACGCACGCACGCACACGCACGCGCCTCAATCGACGCGCCGGCGGCCAGACAGCGGCTTAAAGACTAACCGATGGATGCAACCATATATTTAATATCAAACAATGTCAAATGGATGCTGCAAGATGCTGTGTTTACTTGGAACACTTACTGTGAGCCTTGCTTCAATAACTGGTTTTCACATCAATTAAAAAACGGGATTTTTTAATTGGCCCAAAGAGAATGTGGCCCTTCATAATCAAATTTGAACTTATGTAGCGATGTGATAGACGATGCCAAGAAACCACTTGATTGATCTTTTATTTGTCTCAAGAACTTACAGAGCGAAGGGAAAAGAACACATTAACCGCCTGTCGAACACCCCTCCCCGAGTAGTCACGTGGTACGGAGTGACCTTGGGGGATTGGGGGAAAGTAATGTTGCTCAAGCCCTGATGCGTGTACAAACATTGCTTAGACAACCCTCTTAAAAACCTATGTTCTAAACGTGCATTTGGTACTGGTCCCTATACGTACGTATAACGTTCGTCAATGACTAGTTTTTAAACACGAACTATGGTTTTATATGTCAATGAAAATATCACACACTGATGTGTGCCACTTAAGTTTCTAATAATACCATATCTTAGCTAAAAACTGGCTGAATCTAGTACAAATCATTACATGTTACATCAGGCAATTATTACAAAAAAATCATCAGGTCAGGGCAGGTCACGTCACCGAGTCATCGCGTCACTTCCAAACACATTTAAGGCAGCTTTGTTCATATAAAATGATGCAAACCAAACAGCCAAGATGGTAATTATAGTAGTGACCATGATCCGCTGGTTTGAATAATATGCCATATGATTTAAACAAATTCTTATTTGACCCTAATATGAGACCAATACTACCCTGTGACCTTAAAAGATCACGTTCCATTACGTTATAATTATTTAGGCAATAAAATAATACTGGTGCCATTGGATTTGTTCTACATAGGTCTATGGTTCCCACAAAATATAAGGAATTTCCTAAATCTGTCCAACTTGACGCAGTTTCGTCCTCTGTGACGTCATAGTCCAACAAATATGGTTTAATCTTGATACAAGAGTAAAATACGGTAAAGCACGTTCACTGAAATTGTTTTCTATTTTTCAGCATCTCCGTTGGTTTCCAGGATTGGGGGAGGGAGGGGGGTTCCGATTGTACCCCGACTTCCAGGTGGTGGACGGAAAGAGCACAGCGGCACCAGGGGCTCCTGTCAGAAGTAAACAACCACTCCCAGGGAAAGGAAAATTCTGTACATCTATCATGTTTCCTCGGAAATATACTAAGCGGCTAAAAAATTTGGCTTCGGAAGCTGTCCGACTTCTCATTAATAAGTTTAAACAGATTACCTAAACAAATTTCGTAATATATTTCCGAGGGGTGAATCTGTGGCCTGTTTTTGAGGGAGGATGAATTCGAGAATCGTGTTTTATATTTTACAGAACTATCTTCATAGAACAAATCCTTTTATAACAGTATTGAGAACAGCTAGAAAGCTCTGATATTTTGAAGGAAGCGGTAGGTGATGTTCCATTTATGTATTCAAATAATACTTAGTCAGTGGCAGTTACAGCAGCTCCAAATGGAAAGTTCTAGTACATTTTGATTGCATTATTTTGGAGTACAAATACTGCTTGCAAGACTATCGGAAGGTAAATTAACCATACCATACTTCCACACTTATTTAGAAATTCCACACTTGTGATATGTTCAACACTTATGATAATAATGAAATTGCATAGGCACGCACAGGTTATGTAATTTGCACGATTTTAAGCATCTGGAATGGGATTTTAGTTTACCTAGCGCAATGAACAGGGCAAGTATTTTTGCATGCGTTTTGTTAGAAAAATGACCAAGGCAAGTTCACCACGGGGGATCAGGAATAAATAAATCATTTAAACTGTTCCCCGAGTAGATAGGGATAAAGGTTGAATAAGATGAGAATATCAATAGCTGAGGAACATAGCTACCCGTAGACATTGCCATATGCACCTTGCTCCACGACTTTGCCTGCCTGCATTCGCCTCTGATCATGTTTGGGCATTATCTTATGTATATGTATGTCAGAGATGCCACGCAGCATCTTAGGGTTACTAATATGCAATATAAAACTGGTAAAATGTATATAATTCGCCCTATATTTCTGGCTCTGCAGCCATTATTGAATTTTCAATTGTCACCCATGCCAAATATTTTTTGACTCTATTTTTCATCCTTTCCCTTAAGATAACAACTAGTTTTGTGAAAATGACGCGACAGATGGGTAGAGCCTACACAGATAGGATTACTTACAACCTGTGTTCTAGTGGTCAAGACGCCCGGGTTCTAACTCCCGCATATATTTCAGGCGATAAGCTTCTCAAACAATGCGACGGTCTAGCGGTGACCCAGTCGAACAACAACGCTCCGTTCCGAGAGAGAAAAACGGGTGGCTTAACCGGGTATTCAGCGTCTCATTCCGGCGACGACGGTCAGCGGAACCAGTCCGGAGAATGGGGTCCGCCTCAGAGGTCAGCAGATTGAGAGCGTGAAACGGCGGAGCCCTCCAGGGCAGCCATCGTCTCCTACAGCAGCGCCGTCCCAGCGTGCGAGAAGCCGCCAGAACGGTTCGCATTAAGTAAGCGGTCAGAAGCTGTAGTCAGCGGCACGAGAAGTCGTAAATAAGATGTTGGAAGCGTGACAGCTGCCTGACCACCACTGCCGTCACGGCGAGAAGAGCGTCACAGCGTTACCCTGTCTGCCGGCTTACAGCCGCCGCTCTCTTAGAGAGAGAGAGAGAGAGAGAGAGAGAGAGAGAGAGAGAGAGAGAGAGAAGGTGGAGGGAGGGATAGGGGATGGTTTGGCTGGTATGGTTTGACGGGTATAGCTTCTAGTGTGCTTTCTCCCTTTTTCTGCATGCTGATCTGGCCTCTAGCAACCGCTACGTTCGGTCACGACCTGGGAGCTGTTTTCCCCGTATGAAAGCTCTGGAGTCATTCGTGATTGGCTGGCGATTCGTGAATTGTTTCTCACGATCCGACTCATATGGGTCAGTGCAGTCAGCGGGAAATTGGTCCGTCTCGTCACAGACCCGTGACTCCTAATCATGGAGGCAGACCGCCTCGGCGCTCACAGACGATCTCAAGGTGGAAGGGCTAGCCCAGTGGACCGAGACCAGAGGAAGCTGTTGTTTGAACTTGGAGAAGCTATCATCTGCTCGTTTGAAACCGAAAAATACATTGCCTCCGACAAACTGCGATGTAATTATGAGTGTTGAAAACGGGTCAAACATCCCCAGTTTCTGTCGCAAGCAGGTCTAACGTCGTTTTCTGAAGATGCTCCTACCAGGCTTGTCCACGCTGTCTTTCGAACCTGTCTTCATGCTCGGTCAACTCTTATTCTCATTCGAGACGGTAGTGTATTGTAGAGTGGATCATCCCACGTGGAATAGCAGGTCTGACAAGTTTTGTATTGTTCCGTACTCACACGGTTTCCACGAAGTGCTCACGTCGTCCAGGAATGCGGGAATATGGCTAAAGGCCGAGAAATCAGTGACCAGATCATGTGCTCAAATATTTTGCCAGTGCACTGAATATGGATGCCTTCAAACGTTGTTACCAAGGAGGAAATTAATCCGCTTACAGAATAAAGTGAAGCGTATACCCTCAAGTGGGGTTACCAATCAACCATAGAGTAAAAACATTCCTTTGTTTTGGAACGCAAAACAACTGCCTTTTTAGGCAACATATGAGACCTGTACGACATGACTTACCTCCATAACAAACCACAGCTGGTCGTCCTCTCTTTTTCTGCCTCGCTTGAAGAACATGCCGAAGAATTGAGGAATGTTGGGATGAAGACAAAGATCTCGCAGAACCAGGTACTCCTCCTCAATCTCTTCAATGTTATCACATATATCCTCGAGGATTTTGATCGCCACATATTTGCCTGTAGGGCAAAGAAAGCCAGTGTCATTTGCTTGAGCTAACTCCATCAATTAACCCTCACCCCGGTGGGCTGGGGGGTGCTTGAACACCCCTCAGGTTTGTACGGAGAAATAAAAAAGCGGCGACGCCTTGCGTCACCGTATCGTGCACACATTATCCTTGATCAATTCTGCAACTTTTCACAAAATTTTAAGGTCGGGTCATCTCAGGTTGGGTCACCAGTGCAGGTCAACCGACCAGGGTCAATTTATCCAATCAAAAGTCATGTCACATAATGGGCCTACCAAGTGCTACAAAAAATATTCGTGATTTTTTTATACCGATGACCTAGGGTCAGATACGGATCATGACCTCACATTGAAAATGCCTGGAAAAAAGGGGAATGGGACCAAAAATGGCTCTATTTGTGTACATACAGCTTAAAATACCTTTCTATTCTCCAAATCGTATTATCCTCGATCCATTTCAAGGTTCATTGTGCAAAATTGAGCCTGTGACCTCTGAAAGGTTATTGGGGGTTACTGAAGCGTGTTTTCTGGCTTGGGCCAATATGTTTGGAGGGAATGACGATAAATATTTTACATTGATACCATTAGGTTTGGATTATTGCTGTGAGCCGATTGGTATGCATATTGACTATGTTAGGTCAGATGGTGACCTTGACCTGACCTTAGGTTATATTTTTTCCTAATATAGTCACATCATTTGATGTGCCGTAACGAGACAAAGCGAATGGGGCCTAACTTGTTCTTGCTAACTTCTTTAAATGCCACAGCAATGTTAAAGCAATGGTGGGATCATGCGTCCCTAAGCTTCATGATATGGGAATGAGGTGGCTTAGTGGATAGCACCTTTGTCTTCTAAGCCACTGGTCCCGGGTTCAAGTCCCGGCGGAGCCTCTGAATAAGTCGATCTGATCCCCAAAATCCCTTCCAACAGGGTGAGAGGTGGCGACGCCGTATGACCCTGGCAGTTGGTGCGTCGTTAAACCCCAACAATTATTAAGCTTCATGATATGGAAGTTTTTTATTTACACTGCATCAATGTGGCAGACATATGGTGAGTGAAATCTGAAGACCAATAGCTAATAGCTCGAATCGAAAAAACTAACGCCGAACGGAAAATATCAAGAAGGCACCGAACCACATCACGTGGAATATAGGAATGGGAACATTAGCAGTCGCTTTAAATTGTCGTTACATGTAAAAACTAAAACTCGAACAGAACGATCGCATTTATAACCGATCAATGAAAATTGCGCCCTCCTGCCTTGCGAATTTAGAACAGCCCATTTCATCGTTCCCATGCCTATTCCCATCACATGCAGCGATGACGAGTACCGTTCTGTTCGCTGTCGATGGCGGCGTGTACCTCCCCGTAGGTTCCCTCTCCAATCAGCGACTCCAGCACGAAGCGACCGTTGGGATCCGGCAGGGTGTCGAAGTCGATGTGCTGACTCAGTCCCAGGTATGCCTGGCCCGGGCTCTGCAGACACATACGCCGCATGTCAGCACGAGGAGATCGTGGTAAATATGCTGCAGTTCTTACATACGGTTGGTGTACGCATGCGTTGGCGCGGAAACAAGAACACAAGCATGGAAGGGAAATATGTGACGAGAGAGAGAGAGAGGGGGGAGAACAGGGAGGGGAAATAAACAGAACAATGATTAACAGTTTCCATAGCTTATCAGTCCATCGACCAAAACTCTAAATCAAATTGGAACTGCAACTAAACGTGAACGAAAATTTAAACCAGATGTCTGAAGCTGACTGCAGTAGAACTCCGGTTAAAAAATGATTTCCTGCAATGCATGACCATCCAAAAAATTATTTTTCAACAAATTTTAAGCAAAAGATTATTCCACAGAAGCTTGTCAGACAGAATGTTTTCTAACCCTATGGAATGCAATACTCTGCGAAAAACTATGTAATTATCATCGTCCTATTTTCCACGTTTTTGAAGCATCTGACCGGATTTTAAAAGTGTTTGGGCCGAGCAAATGTTAGAATTTAGTGATCTTGGATTTCAAGGGGATGACTATTGTTCATTATCTAAGATATTTTATCAGAGAGTGCTGAAATCGCGATTAACATTGAACCATTGTTGCCCGAGCGAACATATATCTTCCATTGTGACTTAGGTGAGCCAAGCTCATTCCCTAGGGTGGGCAAAGCTCACCCAGTCGGTGGGAAACATAGCACTTAAGGCTCGGTAAGGCTGGAACTTCAAGTGCATGATCAGTTCATAAAGAAAGAAAACAAGTCAAGATCGACTCATCTATTGTGTTTGTCAAACACTGTAGGTTTTTACGACGTGGAGTATGTATTGACGCACAGCTCTGTGACCTGACTGCCCAGCACGGGCTAGTGCGACTGGGTCGCCTCACAGCCAGCGGGTGGCCACGGGCGCGTCCAGGTATGAAAACTGGGTGGGAGTACAACATCGTCAATCATTATTTTTGGATATGGTTTCCTGGAACGAATGTTCCATACATTAAGTGGTTTGGGCAACACTAGTTTTCAGACTTCCTACGTGGGTGATGATATGTTCGAATACATTCTTTTCGGAACGGGTTTGTAACCAAGACAGCATTTGGTTCCAATTCTTATGCAGCAACTTAAACCATCTAAAACCTGAATCAGCTAGACACTTGGTTCGGGAGAGCCACAGGGTAACTATTAATAGCGAAATAAGCTGTTGCGAAAACTGCAAATAAGTTGGCCATGTAATTTTAGCATTGCTAAAATGCACGCTTCAAAACAGTGCACATGAAACAGTGCGAGCTTTTAGTGTCTTTTCAGCCGAATCCACAAGACTTAGTTGGATTAAAAACATACATAAAGGAGAGATTTTGATGATATTCAACAAGCACTATATTCAACATCAATGTCTACGTCAAACGTCTTTAATATGTTTTCCATTGTGTGTATTCCCGCCAGCCGAATGCATGTTTGCAAAGCAAGTGGCAGATGACCTGGAGACATGAAATAATTGTTATCACTTTTACACTAGCATTTATACAGGCGACTTGTTTGCAAATTGCACGGGGGTAAATAACGCACCAAAACACATTCTGACCGCGCCCAAAGCCCCACCCTCTGTCGAGGAGGCTGCATCCGGCAATCACGCTACCCTTCCGTGAACGGTCCGTGTTTTGGACCCAGGCCAGCACGTCTAACCCATAATTCAGCCAGAAGTCACGCTATCTGCATCCTATTGGGACTGGGCATGGAGCAAGCAGCTTTTGGTCGCGGGATAAATCACCCAGATTCATACAGATAACCAGTGGAGGCCAAGCAGCATGGTAATTTGTCGTTAGCTTCCACAACACGTTGATAAAATCAAGGTGAAAAATGATTAGCGACGCTGATTAAAAAAATTTGGCCACCGGTCCCGGGTTCAAGTTCCCGGCGGAGCCTCTGAATAAAACGATCTGATCCCCAAAATCCCTTCCAACAGGGTGAGAGTTGGCGACGCCGTATGACCCTGGAAGTTGGTGCGTTGTTAAACCCCAACAATTATTATTAAAAAAGTGGAAAGCATACCGAATATAAATAAGAAATGGGCCTCAAAAGCCATCGATCTGCGTCTCGAAGGAATACCTTTACTTCCTATAATTTCCCTTCTCATACTTCAGTAACGATATTTTCTGCTCGCAACTTCTCATGAAACAAACAAAAAATTTCGTATTGCATGCATTTTAATTTTTCACTTTCGAAGTAAGATGAAAGGCATCGTTCGCATTCACAGGAATTTTCATTCTGTCCGCGTTTTGCGGATACTCTGTGACAATTATTCGAGGGAAAACCAGCTGGGTGCGCAGTGATAGTGAGTTCAGAATAGCCTCAGGGCCCGGACGCAGGTGCTGGCGGGGGTGAGGAGGGTAAACTCGGTAACTGGGTGAACAAGGATGATAGCAGGATATTAGTCGCAGGTGGACGACGCCTCTATATACAATGCTTGCCTTGGAACGTCAACACGAGATATGAAATACCAGCTTAACATGTGCACGGTGTATCTTGTCAAACACACCGTGCTATTTTTGCGCATGTTTTTGCGTTGGCTAAGTTCCTTATATTTGAGTCATCGACCATTTTACGAGTCTCAAACAAGCTAATCAAATGAAGCTTTATTACCGATTACAATCACTGAATTATTGACGTCTTTGTCCACGGGACAACTATTCTTTAATTAGAGTTGTCCTGAATCGAAACCGGTTTTCGTGAAACGGGACGACGTTTATCAATCAGTAAACCGTTTGGTGGCACACCTGCACCAATTCTGGCGAGACCGGTTTCCGTGCTCACCACGAGAACTGTATCAAAGATTTAGTTTACCTTTGAGCGGGTCTCCCCATGTTTGCTGCAGGATTCATGAATTCGCTTTCCAATGATATTAAGGGAATGCTGTAAAGATTGAGAAGAAGAAAAGGGGGAAAAGGAAGAATATAGACAAACTAAGATAAATGAAATTGTTCGGTGTCAAGAGATATTCACACAAAAATAATTTTAGACACAATAAAATTGTTTAGAGCAATACTGCTAATTACTATTATTGATATAAAGAGGTAGAGCCATTTCTCCGTAGATGGTAGAGCATATGCAAAAATGATGGCGAACACTAATGAAACCCGGAATCTGTGTATTATATATACAACAAGATCACCGAAATGAAAACTGGCATTGAGCATTTGATGCATGACACAACTAATACGACTATTTTTAAATAAGCACAAAGCTTAGAAGGCCTAAAAATTGCGCTTTTGACCTTAAAATAATCTTTACTGCAGATGCCTGACATTAATATTGTCAAAGTCTGACTGATAATAATAATATTTTGGGGTTTGCGTGGGGTTGGTGACTCTTTCCTGTTGGAGGGTTTTGGGCCGTTGTCCTTGTTGGGCCGCCGGGCTTGAACCGGTGGCTGCGGGGCGCTGCTGACCCCCCCAAGTCTGACTGAGATTCAAATCTTTAAATGATCTCATGCGACCATATACACACGTGTTGCGTATTTAGCGTATTTGGGTTACCCGGGGCGCCCGCCTTCTCTCTCCATATACATGCTAGTTCGGGTAGAATCTATCATAGGATCGTAAGATCTTGTGATAGCATCTTAACCCGTCACTGCCTGGGCTCATTTCGTACACAATACCTGGGAGGGGGTCTGATAGGAACCCCCTACGATCTCAGAAGCCGGAAGCGATACATGCACAATTAAAGCAGCGCTGAAAGCGCCTTACCGTCTTCCTCTTTGAAGCCGGGTTTGAACTATATTCATTAACCCTTGACGTCACGGCGAGCCAGAATGGGTCAAATCTATGCCCATTTAGGACATCCTTATAACTCGGGAACCATTAGATCTAAACCAAAACAAAATGCATCAATGTGTTCGTCTTGTTCACAGGATTCACAGAATTTGGGGCATGATCTTGTAATGCCAAAATAATGTCAAATTATGACCTTTCAAGATCATGCTGCATATCCTTCAAACTTTGTGGCCATGCCTATCACATATGCTACCAGATTTAAGACTGTATCTTGCTAAGTTTAAACGTTATAGACACAAACAATTTCGAAGATCGTGACGTTTGGTGACCTCTGGTGACCCTGGTATTGACCTGACCTCAAAATGAATAATAGCGTACAGATCTGTAGTTCCAATAAGTTTCTACTAATAATGTTTTGAAACTTCTATAGATTTTCTAGAAGACGAGTTACACCCTGGTTTTGTCAGCCTTATTTTAGAATAACAGAATAGCCTTACATGGGTTTAAAAATGACGCCATAACTCGTTGACCTGACCTGGTCTGATGTTAGCTTTTAGTCATAAGCTGTGAAATTAAACTCTCCACACGTTTGGAAAGCAACGCGCTTCTCATTTAACTCGGCTCAGCAGCATTTTCGAAAACCCGACAGAGGTGAGGGGGAGCGTTGTTCGATCTGACCCCCCAGGTGACGAATCTTTAAAATTTTAAATGTATTTAATATACAGGACCCTAAATGATTTCACTTGGATTCATCGATATCGGAAGCTGTTTCAACATTCCCTGAACAAGGAGAAAGCTGGCTCCCGAGAAACCCTTCCAATAGGGAAAGAGCCATATGAATAGGGAAAGAGCCAAAGCCATATGATCCTGGCAGTTGGTGTGTCAGTAAGCCCCGAAAATCATTTTCACTGTTTCGACCCCTATGAAAACCTACCATGTTGACCCATTTAGGTGGCTTTGCGTGGATTCTGAACTGGTTGCGAATTTTGTTCTACTGATGTAAGCTTTATTAAGAGATGAGGAAGATATTTATCACTGGCCATTACAGCTCCTGCTCATGTGATCACCTGTTCACCGCAGGCTATTCAAAAGACGACTCTCTGGTGACCACTGTCTTCTCATATTCCGAGTGATCACCTGTCAAATGCTGTGGGCTTATAGAGGGAAAACTTTGTGACTGCTCGACTGAGGAGGAGATTGAGCCTATTTGGTGAGATGCCAGGGTCTCTTCAGATTGAAAAGAAACATTGTGCAACTCAAGTTGAGGGGGCAAAGGACTCTCATATTCTTATCCCAGTGTACGCTAACCCGCCAGTTCTGAGAAGCTACTATTGCGCAGTATGAGAAGGAAAAACAATGAAATCCACGCTATTTCTATGAAGACAGATGTACTTGATTTGGGTAGCTTTATCCCAAAAAATCTCATGATGGGGCCTAAAACTAGACCGGGGCTCTTCAGCTCAACAACATGTTTTTTTCATTGTGGTTAGCTATTGACCGGATAACCATATTGAGATCACATTTTTGATGAAATATTTCAAGACATTTTGACTGACATTTACCAAGCGTTTTTAGTTCTTACATGAATCCGTACCATACCTATTTATCCATACAAGACAAGTCATTAGCAATATTTTACAAAAAAATGTATAGAAATAAGGAAACGGGAACGTATGGGAGGAAAGTGTGCCCGCACTACATCCGGAATAGATGGGAGGAGAATGTGTCCACACTACATCCGGAATAGATGGGAGGAGAGTGTGCCCGCACTACATCCGGAATAGATGGGAGGAGAATGTGTCCACACTACATCCGGAATAGATGGGAGGATAGTGTGCCCGCACTACATCCGGAATAGATGGGAGGAGCGTGTGCCCGCACTACATCCGGAATAGATGGGAGGAGCGTGTGCCCGCACTACATCCGGAATAGATGGGAGGAGAGTGTGCCGCACTACATCCGGAATAGATGGGAGGAGAGTGTGCCGCACTACATCCGTAATAGATGGGAGGAGAGTGTGCCCGCACTACATCCGGCATAGATGGGAGTGTGCCGCACTACATCCGTAATAGATGGGAGGGAGAGTGTGCCCGCACTACATCCGTAATAGATGGGAGGAGAGTGTGCCCGCACTACATCTTGAATGAGTGGAAGGAGAGTGTGCCCACACTGCAGCCGGAATGAATGGGAGGAGAGTGTGCCCGCACTACATCCGGAATAGATGGGAGGAGAGTGTGCCCGCCATACGCAGTCGGAAAAGGGGGGCCAGGGGGGGCCAGGCCCCCACTTTTTGACCAAAAATTTCCTGATCTCAGTCAAAATAAGAGAAAGCCGGACATTCTTATATCCAGCCGCTGCGGAAGGCAACGAGGAGCCCAAATTCAAACAGTTTTTGGTACTGATGTTGAAAGTTTTTTGTCAGCATCAGGTGGAAGTTTGGCTGGCCCCCACTTTTTTGCCGGTGGCGACACTTATGGTGCCCGCACTACATCCGAAATAGATGGGAGGAGAGTGTGCCGCACTACATCCGGGATAGATGGGAGGAGAGTGTGCCGCACTACATCCGGGATAGATGGGAGGAGAATGTGCCCGCACTACATCCGGAATAGATGGGAAGAGCGTGCACCCGCACTACATCTGGAATAGATGGGAAGAGCGTGCACCCGCACTACATCTGAAATAGATGGAAGGAGAATGCCCGCACAACATCCAGAATAAATGGGAGGGAGAGAGTACCTGCACTGCATCCAGAATAGATGAGCGGGGAAGACGTGTCATCCCAGTTTTATTAGCACCAATCGGCGGGCAGCATTTTGCATACGTCATAGGACTGCAGCCACTCACCGGGAACTGCCCCTGGAGGTTTTACGCACTGGCTGTTACTACTGTTATGCACCTGGAAAAATGGCAACAGTTAAGCAGCAGCAGCCTACCATTTTGAAAATGGTAGATAAGTATCATGTTTCAGTTTAGTTGGGTTAGCACTTACCAGAGACGCCTTTTGCGCGCATGTTGCTCTTCTGGAGAAGAGGCTCGAGGCCTTGCTGACAAAACAGTGCTGAAAGACGGAACACGGCTTTCTATACTCACATCCAAGATGTGTCAGCACATTTAATAAGAATGAGAAGAAGGGCTTCAACTTTGTTTGTTACACGCTTTATAATGAGTTGATCACATTTTTCTTAAGCACCTATCCTTTTAGTCTCATGAGGTGAAGAAAATGGTTTCTCCTTGCCATCCAAAAACGCCCAAGGGTAGGGTAGTTTCTACCGGGAAGGTCAGGGGAGGTTGAACCCTCATCTCCCTCCCTGTCCTCGATAATTTAAAGCGGGTGGCTACCATTTTTGACTGGGAGTGAGATTGAAAATTTGTTTTTAGGGACGCAAATGTTACCTTTTGCTTTTTCATGAGGCTGGAACGGTATTCAACTTGACACAAGTGCTGCACTTGCCCCTCAAGCTGACCGCAAATAGAGACAAACTAGCATTAGTTTCCACACCTGGGTCTAGTGCCCCTACTAAAAACTATTTTCAGCACGCTTGCCAAGAGACCCATTCGCGTAAATTCTAAACCAAAACTAGAATAAAATAAAACGTTTCCAAATAATTGTGCGCACAACCATGACCTAAATAGCTACCAAAGCTACTGCCAGTAGACCAATTGTAGTGCGGAGGTGTCACAGGTGCTGTTACGGAAGGACACTGTTCCAGAGTGCAGAGCTTTTCAACCAGCTGCCGTGTATGAATCCCTGATCGCAGACTCACTCGGGCGGAACGGGCAGGGAACGTCAATGTGACTTGACACAGTCGTTCATTTACCATTCATTCTTTACGGGGCATTCATTCGAGCATCAAATGACCTGAAGGGTTGCATCCAACTTGAACGAATGGTAGTTCAAAAGTTTGGGAATAATCTGGTCATATATGAATTTTAGTGACAAGGTACATTCTATATCGGGGGATGGGGAATTTTGTCAGCTTAGCATTATAAAAACTAGGGCCCATTATACTTCCTCAGTCGACGTCTATTTTTATAAAAACCTGCATCGCAGAAGCGCTATAAATTCGGGGTCTGGCATCACTAAAAAGGTTCCTGGAATACTTACAAGCTACTGACTACACATATTTCCTGTCATGTCGATAAACTTCTCAATCAACTAGACGTGTTACTGGTATGTTCTCTTATCTTCGCTTTTATCCCTTGTTTCTCTATAAGGCACTAACTTCCTCATGTCTCATGCGACGTCATTTCATTAACCTTAAGCTTTACTGGGTTGTTTTTGCAAATATTCGTAATCGTATTCAAAATATAGTAGATATCCATATAGTTACAAACAATACACAGTTCACCCAGGGGCGTAGCCAGGATTTCGCTCAGGGGGGCACTCCGAAAAGGGCCCCTGCGACAGCGCCAAAAGGGCCCTGATGGGTAAAAAGAGCCCAGCTTGTTATAGAATCGTGTCCTCAGGGGGTTCCTTCGGGCCCTCAGGGGGGGGGCGGCTGTCCTTGCCGCCGCCTCCCCCCTTGGCTACGCCCCTGAGTTCACCCAAGGCTGGAAATATCTTCTCGATGGGGGGGGGTGGGGAGCTGATGTTGGCACTGCAATGCAAGCCCTACACAAAGTATAGGGGAGACCAAAATTCAGGGAATCCTGATCCCCAGCCTCCCGGGATCTCCACCCATGAATTCCCCACTGAAATCCACGCTGCAAGTGATGATCCCTAGGTTCTGAGTAAATTTCACCAACGGGGTTGCAACGGGGATGGCAGGGGGGGTGTGGGGGCAGGTGCTGGAGGGCCGGACCTACCGCTCTAGGAAATTTGGGAGGCACCATCACCCCCCCCGCCTCCCCCCCGCCTCCCCACTCCTATCAAGCTTTATTTACATATAGGGCCGAATGAAGGCAGGTAAATGGACAAGGGCTCCGCCGCTAGTCTTGGCTACTCACTAAAAATCCGAAGTGACCATCTTGCAATTATATAAAAAATAAGAAATACAGGTTTCGATATCTGCGGGGGACGCCTTGGCAGATCTAATCCACCCCTAGGTGTCGCAGATTCAGGCATACTACTTTTGTCGGCCCCGAAACCCCTTAAGTTTTACATTTCCCTGAAGGTATGCACTTTAATCTAGGCTGAAATGTCAAATTGTTACCTACGATATCTACTCTATCTTGATATGATATGTTGAATGCCAAAAAATATCATGTATAACATTTGTATCATTATACAATAACACCTAGTATTATATCATATTTTGTCTGAACAAGGAGCAAGCTGGCTCCCAAGAAACCCTTCCAACAGGGAAAGAGTTGGCGACGCCATATGACCCTGGCAGTTGGTCGTCGATAAGCCCCAATAATTATTATTATATCATATTTTGTATTATGCATAATATTATATTATAATCATCATATAATTTATATAATTAATGATCAATTTCATCATTTATAACAAACATATATTTTAAATCAAGTTCTCCAACATATGTGACAAAGAGTTCCAAGAACGAGGTAAATTAAACTACAGCCACTGACATGTTACTTCCTAAAAAACACACGCACAGAAGTCAGCTGACTCTCCTCCTCATAAAAACAAAATAACTCGTCCTTACCAGACACTCTGGCGTGGCGACCGTGAGGCGAGCGAACACTTTACACCGATGCGACGGGCTCTGATGGGACTGGCACGTTCCGTCTGATAAACTACTCGCTAATGATGGACTCATTATCCACCAGGTGCGGCCAGACGGTCGGCACCAACACCGCATCATTTATCTACGCCAGAGGATCGGACTTTAATGAACGCCCGTGCGCAGGAAGTAATGTCTTACGGCTGCGAGTGGGAAGGTATCCTTGAAATATTTTGTTTGGGCGAAAAGATGCACCAACTGCTTATGACATCGCAAGCTCACTGCTAGCTGGGAGGTGATACTTACCCACATTTAGATACGCACAAACATACGTGTCCACCTCCACATGCGTATCCATATTTAAACCTGAATGTACCTTATTCAGCAGACTCTTGAACGATTGAACTCCAGACTGCCTATGAAAAATGTGCTTCGATGGCTGAGTCACCCGGCCAGAGAAATGTGATGGTGATGGTCTATTTGTAAAGAATACCTCACTTTTCATATTTTTGTCAGCTTAAAAATATATTTTTCACAACAGCTCCCTCCCGGGAATAGGGAGGCTCTTCTTGTTACGCCAAGGTTAACAAGGAAAAGATTTTTGGGAGCGGTTACGGTATATAAAGTCAAATTGAATGTTTCCTCCATGGGATATTAACGACTGATCTAGCCTTGAATTGTTTCTACATACGTATCCACATTTCAATAACAATGCAACAAGCGATTCCCAGAACAATGATGAAATTACGCATATCCCGGACGGGAAACAAACTTGACCTGAATAACGTCACAAGCATCGAACAACTGCTAGCAAAAGCACCAGAACAGGGAACTCAATGCTTGGATGAACTAATGAGAGGCTGTGAGCAGAAATAAGAGCAGTGCTTGATCACTGGAGTGTAAATAATCTTGCGTTCGACGTAGTGTTTAGGATAAAGTCCGTCTTTCGTTGAAGTTTTCGTCAGCAGACAATGAAACAATGATAATTCTTGATGCATTTACAGCCACTTTACTCTGTAGAATCTTACCTGTTTTCCCATCCTGGGTAAGGATATTCTTCAGAAGAATTTGAAGTCCCTGCACGTTATCAAGTGATATGTCGTATGTCTTCAAAATAACTAACGACGCTCTTCTAGGCTTGGCGCTACGTCAATCACTTGCAAATCTCTCTAACTTCATGTGATGCTCAGTTTTTTTTAGTTCACTTCCTGCATAACTCAGACGATCAACTACACATGGCCGACTCCATACGTTGTGTGTCAATAGGTAGCTATTCTGCTGCACTACATTCACTCAGTACTTGCACTACTTACATATGAAACAACACAATGCCGCGAAACGAAAAGGCACGTGTAGCCTCTCGGCGTTTGTGATCATGCCGCGGAGGAAACACTTCTCACTTCTGCACGTGTAAGTCTAGACGGTCAGCACTACAGGAGACTTCTATGGGGGTGCAGCGAGGTAGCACTAGTCCACTAGCGTACTGAGGTCCTTGGCTCAGTCCCACGGAAGGGCGGTTTCGACAGAGGTTACGGAACATGCACTGCCCTCGGGTTGCTGTGGAAACCCAGCTACCTTAGGTCGGGATTCCGGAAGCATTGCTTCTTGCACGTTCCTGAAACAAAGGAGAACTCAGTTGCATAGCTGCATTGAGCATACTACTGAATCAAACCGTTTGATGGAAGACTATAATGGATATAATCGCTTAACTTTTTGATGATTTTGTGCATAGTAAAATTCCGTAGTTTTAGAAGCTAAATGCCGTTTTTTCTTAATGTCACTGAACGTAGCTCCCAGAAATGATATTTTGGAAGATATTTTTATAACATGTTCCTCCATCAAAGACCCATCGTCGTCAACGAAGTGTTTCAAGTTTCTTTATCCCATTTTCAACTCAACGTTCGTGATCAAGGGCACCAATAAACAATATTCCATTTTCCACTGCAAAAGAAAAAACGAGGGAAATTTATACAGCTTTTATCACAATATAAGAATTAAAAGCATTTCTGCACATACACAAACTTGAATGCTTTAGTCAGAAAGGCTGCAGGCATGTATGTACATGAAGGGCAACAATGGTCAGGGTACAGCGATATTCCTCAGAAAAGAAATATTTCAGGCATATTCGATATCACTTTGTTCAAATATTTGGACAACGTCATGTAGGACATGTGACAGCAGCGATGACTTGTCACCTGGTCCAGAGACAAAAACGTGAAAAGCGACTACGATAAAAAATCATCTAACGCAAAACTGAAGAAAGAACAGCAATACAATTATTCCGGAACTAACATTGATATTGGTACAACCACGCTTCACCTAATCGACTGTATTTTAGTTGAATAACCACCTTAAAAATCACGTACAAATGTTAAAGGCGCCAGTAGTGTAATCTATAATTTTTGTTTCATTTCATGTGACAGAAATCCGCTAAAAATACAAAATCAAATTAAACCCACCCCAGCGGGTACAAGCAGTCGCCAAATTTGGCATGGGGCGGGTCACCTGCCCACCGCCAACGGAAACACCGGGCGCCTGTGTCTCATGCAGGGACAATGACCGGTGTTTGGCTCGCTCTGTGGCGAATTAAACACCACCGGTGGTCCGAGGTGGGGGCTGGGGTCCGATCTAGACAGGTGCGCAGTTGTCCCCTCCCTGATGTGGCCCGCCTGATATCCGCTCCCCGCACCCCTGCTGCTCGCCACCGTGGTCTCATGCACCCGCCGATCCACCATTTCCGTCCAACTTTGGACACTTTGACACTTTGGTCAAGGAGTGTCACGTGAATTTGGAAGGGACTTCATTGGGGCCTGAATGGGGTGATATTTAGGCCAGGGGTGTCAATTCTTCAGCCATGATCTAACAGAAGGGTGACTAATTACATCGTCTAATAATGTCATACTTGCTTGGTGGGAAGAGGGGAGGGGGATTGGGGTGCACTGTGTGGGCGCCGGGTGGGTCAATAGATAGGGGGCGCCTGCCCCCTCCCCTGGATCCGTCTATGGTCTCAGGTATAGTCTTTGTCTGGGGAGGGGGTTTCTGAAGACACAGATGTCTCATAAATCTTAAAAAACGCTGGTGGCACTTAGTTATTTTCCTTTAAACAAAAATTACGTAGAGGTGAATATATATATATATATATATATATATATATATATATATATATATATATATATATATATATATATATATATATATATATATATATATATATATATATATATGTCAAAGCTCAGTATTTGAGTCATGTTCATGGGTTTAGAAGGAAATTCACAAAAATAATGTCTAGTTTTTTCGGTAATCCGTCAAATTCGAGAATTTGGTAGCCTCTTCCATGTTTTCCTTTTATTGGCTAAACTACGAACCTCAGTTATTAGATCCACGTGTCAGTCACGCCACAAGTGTTTCATCAATATACTTATGGTTCTAAACACTTGAACAAAATTTTCTACTAAGAAATCATATTAAACCAATATTTCACACATTAACCATAAGCATTGCCTTTTATGGCAGCTCAGGTACAATCACACGAGCGAGTAATGACACAAAACCCACGGAAGGCCTTACACGATGATAAATGTTCCGTCCAATAATCCCCGCATGCTTATTTGGAATGCTTGCGCCCCACAGCTAGCACCACCTCGGCATTGAACACAACTCGACGTCCTTGGTTACAGCTAATGCACCGAACAAAGCCTGAGGCTTAACCAACATGAATGCAACACAAGCGTAAGTCGCAAACGTCCGCCTAAAAACTCGGTTTCTTTCGTGCAGCTTTCGCAGAGAGGCATGACTGACATGTTCAACAGGCAAGCACGGTGAAACTAACTAGACGTGCACGAATACCGATGAAGCTGAACTCACCGCCGACAAAAAGAAGACGCCGCCGGCGATACCCCTCACGGCGAGCGCTCTCTCCCTCGCCTCGCCTCTTGCTCGTATCCTCAACTTCACCCGGACAACGCCCAGTTCTCAGAAACCCAGCCTCAGATTTTCAACAGCACGACACCACACTCTCGTCGGTCGTCCTCAGCTGCCTCCGGCAGCCCCCTGCGTGTGCCCCGGGTACGCCGGCCGTCGCTAACGACGGGTCGTTGGCGACACTGCAGCCCCGTCGGCCTCCACGCCGTGGCTGTCCGCGGCGGCGCGGGTCCGGCGCTGAGCCGTCCGGTACCGCGCGCCGTCCCGCAGAGCTTATCACGGACAGGGAGGCTACCAATGAGGTGCGGCTGGTTTTCTTCAGAACAGATCATTTTTTGTTATAGTGGCATATGTACAGCATTAGAAGCAATGTGCTCGTTAGCTTTATTTCCATATGGATGAACAAAACAATTGTACTAACGGCTGATATTTCGCATAAACAAGTTGCTGTAGTTTGTCTCAGGGCCCCTTTCAAACCAATCATCATCAAAATGAAGGGCCGCAAGATACCTAACGTTAGCATTACGTATATTGCAGTAATACACTCTTGCGCTAATGCGAGGTGCAAAGCGCAGCAATACAACTAATTCTCGATTGACTCAGGTGCACAAAACATTTTTAAAGTCCTGAAGCCTTTTCATCCCACAAGTGTAAAAATGTGGTTCCACTGTTTAGGATCCTCGAATTCACCTGCAGCCCAAGCCATGAAAGCAGCCTCTGTCGCCTCAGCCGCTGCGTGATCCGCTACCCCGCGTTGTACTCTACCGGTGACGGTAGCGGAGACGGGATAAACCGCGTTGTGCTCTGCCGGTGACGGCGGCGGGGATGGGATAGGCCGTCCGTAACGCGACCAGCCGTGACGGAGGACCCGTCACGCCGCTCTCCCGACCCGGCTGTGGGGGTTGCATCGGTGCAGTGACGCCGACTGCGGTCATTGGGAGGTAAAACCAGGCCTGGCCGTAGACCAGCATGGAAACAGGTCGCTGGTAGTAGAAATTCAGACTGTTTACTCTACTTATACTCAGTATTCGATGCCCATAGATTGAACCAGTGCATTTTCATGTTTGTTTACACATTTGTATGGATCATGAATGTAGAACTGGTCAACTGTACCATACATGGAACAGGAGCACGAACTCTCCGTCCTGCTTACGATGTCTGGGATTCTCGCTCGGAAGACTAACGGGACAATTCTCGGTTTCAGCTCCTTCTCTATCGCACAAATACGGCATTTTCACAGCTTTGTAGTTAGAAAGCTCTTGTCATAGACTTGTAGCTTGATAGCTACCCCCCTCCGTCCTCTCGTAAACGCGGTCCCTCATCTCCGTTAAGTGCGCGAATAATCAGACTGAACGGCTCAGTGGCGTAGCTAAGGGAGCAGGGATGAGGAGACTCTTACCTTCTGAAGACATAAGGGACTCTCGCCTTCTAAAGACATAAGGGAATCTCGTCTTCCGAAGGCATAACGACGCCCCCTTTATTGACATCAAGTAGCTTGGCCCCATTATTAACTGACCGGTTCTGAATAGGATGTCACATTTGACGCTGTTCTGCCTGGGATAGAGGTGTACTTTATAGCGAGACCTCTGTGCCTAAGAAGAGATGCAGACCAAAGAGGATCCAATCTCCCTTCTGGTTTCTCTTCTAGTACTCGGTCGATTTGAAAGGCCCTAGCTTAGCTCCAGGAATAATTACTTTAATTCTAGCCTGACGTCAATACATGTTGTACCCATGCAAATATAAGCAGATATGTCACTGGAAATATTGTAATGTATACATAGATCAGACTACGTGTTTGAATATGCCTTATCGACGCAGGGGCAGATCCATGGTTGGGCAGGGGGGGGCAGTCGGCCGTGGTCCCTAAAGCGCACAAATTCGATCTATTTTTCGCCGATTTAGCCCAATTCTCTTAAAAAATGCTATATCTTTCGCGATTTTGCCCTGGCTGCACCGCCTCACAACATTTTTCCTGGATCCACTTCTGTAGCAGTATACATGCGCTGCTCAAGCACTCACATACAGATGTATTACAGTTTTTTTTTAGATGAATAGTTTGTTTCCGTGCAGGTGAGCGCCGTTGCCGTGTTTGATTACGATGATACATACTGCGACCAGGCGCTCTGTGGGGGGCATGCATCTAGCCGAAGTCCCTGCCTGCAGGGCAATATGGTCCACTTCCTGAAAATGATTGCAAACTGGTCCCGTGTTACAGCTTCTAGCAAATATCAAGCAGTGTAATATCAATGACCTTAGGAGTGTATTCATTGTTGAGCCCCTGAAACAACGAGACTTGTTAGAGCACTATACCATTGGGTATGGAGAAGTATCCTTGCATCCTCGAATTCGCCAGCAACTCTAGTCATAAAATCCATCCCTGCCGTCGTCAACCGCTTTATGATTCCTTACTCCGCGTTGTGCTCTGCCGGTGATAATGGGAGGAATGGAATAAGCCACAGTATGCTCTGCCCAAACATCGCTGAAATACAATTCGTCCCATTTTTATCCATTTTTTTGCATTTGTCTTGACAAAGTTTTGACAACGCCCAACTTGATGCTGCCAGAGATAGCCTGAACTGCAGATTCGCTAGGTTATTGTTCGTTTGGAGCCAGATTTACACCACAGTATCATTCATAGGCTACGGCACTAGGGCACTTAAATTATAGCTAGGATATACAATACATCGAACTGCGATATCGAGACTATTTTCACGGAAATTCCTGAAAATCAGTTAGTCTAGGGAAAGGGCACAAATAGCCAAGCGGTCTTGGCAGTATTTGGCTCCTTACCAACGAACTGCTGCTCACTCGGTCGCCATTCAACCCAATTCGTGTATATTTTGCTGCCAGTTTCAGATTGCATACCTTAAAAGCCTTGGCAACCTCATATTTTGAAAGATAAAATGAAAAACTGTTTCTGGCGCTTTTCTGCGACAATTATATTTGGTGCACGTCAATTCCAAATCGAACTTCCGAACGATAGTGGACGGGCATTTGAAAGCTACGAGTGAAACACACATGGTCAAATGTGCAAGGGTTGATACGTTTTGGATGAGACCCGAATATAATTGTTGGGATTTAACGACGCACCAACTGCCAGGGTCATACGGCGTTGCTAACTCTCACCCTGTTGGGAGCAATTTGGGGGATCTGATGAACTAATTCAGAGGCTCTGCCGGGACATGAACCCGTGACCTGTGGCTCAGAAAGCATTAGGGTGAAAGTTTGAAACTGATCAGTCGGCTGATGTTCCTTAGGCACCGCTTTAAACTCGTGATTTTAGGTTTTGAAGTCGGCTCGCTTGACCTTGAATAGCTCCTTAACCTGACCTGACCTAACAAATTTGGTCAGATGCGTAAAATTGATCAGAGATAAGGTGCTGTAAGTTCCGTTGCACTGCGTCTCTTCGTTTTTGCGCTATCTGGGAAAAATAGGGGGCGAATTTCGCCCCCCCAGCCGAGCGCGTGTAAACGCAGTTTTTTTACCTCAGTTTGGCTATCAAATAACAGTAAAAATAGGCTATTAAGGAACAGTCTCCTTAAACTAAGCACGTCGGAACGTTTTCAAATGTGGCCCCTTTCAAAACGTTTCAAAATTTGGCCCCTACATCTCCTACATTATTTTTAAAGTGACCAGAAATCCCTCTTTTAACTTTACATCTCGCTTATCATACAACGTAAGGCTCTTATGAGAAAATGCCTTGTCTATCACAAATCACGTCGCCACTTGAAGCTTCCCTTATTAAATAAGTGTTCAAAGCTTTTTAGTCCAACAACAATGTAACATCATTAGGGAAGGTTTTAATGGCGGTAAAATGCAAACAATCACACTTAATAGGTAGCCGTTTGCCTGCGTGGTAGTTTAAAATAAAGACGCCAAAAACTCCTGGTTACAACACGTTTGCGGCTTTTCGAGCTGTGAACTTTGATGAGCAGGAAGCTGAAAACATAGACGCAGGAACTATTTTGAAGTTGTGGGAAAGGGTCGTCGACGTCGGTGGGGCCAAAGGTGACTCGGCTTATCGCTTGATTTTTTTACCAAAAACAAGGTACGGGGACGGCTGGAAAACAGTGGGCACGGCCCCCATAGTCTGAAAGTTAGGGTTGCAGCCGCTACCAAGGTTTTTGGGCGTCTGTCTTAAAGAATGTCTAGTCACTGGCGGATCCAGGAGGGAAGCATTAGGGCTATGCTCCCCCAAATACTCAAACCAGGGCGCCAAAATATGTTTTGCCCGAGGGGGATAGTGTAGAGTGCGAATAAAGCAAGAAAGAAGTCATTAAAGTTGTTTCGACAAAGTTGTAAGGTTTTTCCTTTTAACGTTGTTCATCCTCTAACACTGCCAGTAAAATGATATGGGTCGGCTAGGAAAAAGCACCCCTAAGCATTTTCACAAAGTTACACCCCTGAGTCTAGTATGTACAGATTCAATGACAGAGAGTTGTATCATACCAAACGAACACACTTTGACAAATAGTGCGTAATTGCGCCGACGCATGGAATTCATGGACTTAAATGCCGACGCACGGATTACAGTTTTTGAATAGAAGCTAAGTGATACAATGGGCATACACTGGTATAATCCAGGTTCTGAGATGCAAATTAAGCAGCGTTACGGTTTTGAAGTACGCTACGTTTTGAAGAAAACAATTAACGATGTACGGAGTGGCAGGTCTAACACTTCATTTCGGGGGAGCGGGAGGGGCAGGGGGCTCGAGCTTCCCCTACCATGGCCACGGATCAGCCTCCGCCCGTGTATTTATTATAGACACTCCAACATTGTAGGGGGGCTTGAGTCCCCCTAGCCCCTCTTGCATCTGTTACTGGTTGTACGTTACCCAGAACGTTCAACTACGCTACGCTACATTTTCAGAGCTACGACTGCGGAAAATAATTGAAAATAATGATTTTTTTCTTTAATATGCAGACCATTTTTAAAAAAGTATTTGATAAGCAATTTTGTAAATTGTGCTGTTCCTTAGGCACACTAACCACGTACTTTCTTAGGACCTAGCTGTATTATTTGATTGAAGCACATTTGACTACATTCAATAATGATCAAACGTCATAATTTCGTGAACTTACCTCATCCATCACCCGTGTAAATAAAGTCTAATACATACCAACGCACCTTTCAATATCCGGCTCACTGACTGCCACTTCAGTCAGCTGTCTACAATTTGCCTGCGGCGCTGCGTCGCGCCGGGGTCACGGGGTCACGGTAACACCGTCAAGGTCACCCAGTAACAGCCCTCAGGCGGCCCGACTGCCTCGGGAGCTATCAGAGAGGGGAGGGGAAACTCATGCCTGCTTAACTCGTGGCGGCAAGCCAGATTCATACGGAGACACTGAATTAGGCAGATCGGCCAAATGTTTGATCGCACTTATTGGCAGCCTAGGGCTTAGAAGGAGAAGGAAACATATTTAAGTAGAAACTAGGAATTTGTATCACAGTTTGCAGAGGTCGTATATTGTTAAATATAGAACGATATATGTATTAGACCAGGAATACAAGTGACAAGAGGTATAGAGCAGGGAATAGACAGGAAGACAAGAAGTATAGAACAGCGCACATATCATAACATATCGATGTGCAGCCGAAATTCCCCTAGACTTTTGCTTCACTGAGCAACGTCCATCTTACACTATCCCATCTCCCCTCCCCAAACAATTATATAAATAAATATCGCATGTACTCTATTGTATTTAAAATATTTCAAATCGCAAGTGACGGCCTAACCCCCACTAGTGACTCCTAGTTGGTAGTCAACAGCTCGGAGTCAGCCTACCACAAGCGTGCAATATCTTATAAAGATGAGAGTGATGATAAAACATGTCTGCATGCTATTGTTTCATTTTAACCACCATGACATTAGCATATCTACTTGTCGTAATGGTGGATGTGTTTTGATTTGAGCTTCATCCGCGTAAAAAAACTGTATATTAAGAATGAATACTGGGTGGTGTTTGTACCAGGGGTTTTGTATGTTTTCAAATTCTATATCTGACAATGTCTAAGAAAATGAACACGAGAGACATGCTAAATACATATTTGGAAGCTTATCTTCCGGCATAAATGTGAAAGGGAGATACTGAGCAGTGACAGGCAATGCCTCGAGGCAGTTGGGAAGGAAAAACACTACCATTGATCAGTGAGAGGCAACACGTGTTGGAGATCAGGCAGTCAGGAGGTTCTTTAGGCCAGTGGTGTGGAAATGTACCAGGCGAGCCATGACGTGGAATGGATTTACGATAAACGATCCGATCTCATCGCTGTAAAGTGAATGTACGGAAGGGCATGCATACGGCATTCCCGAGGGGAAATGAGGCAGAGGTAGCAAAAGGTGGACAAATGGAAGCTACAAAAATATGCCTATGAAATATAAAGACGAGAAATGATCAAATATAGATAATCATACTTGCTGCCAGCAGCACGTATTTTGTTCGTGGACTGCAGTTTCCTCTGAGATATAACCGGTTCATCACATCCCACTTCAGAACAACTATTGACACCAATTCCGTGGCATAAATCGAATTCCAAGTCATCACAATCCAGGCTCAAACTGTCCGATCAAGATTAAAGTGGTCACGGAACGGCCCAATTTTCATATCTCAGTCCGACTCTTACTAGTCCAGACTTAAAACAGAATCAGATGCTGCAAATCACGATTCTCCGAGGCAAGGTAGCATCTGAAATCATCGCAGTATTTACCCACACCACTAATTGTTTCCTCAATTTCGATAGGATTGATCCTCTTCTTTTTGTTCTGTTTTAAATGTCACAGGGGCACCAGACGTAAAACAAAGCCAAAACAACTACGAACCCATATTCATCTGAATCCAGATTCGTGATAAATGCCATGGACACGCCACTTGCAATCTGGATTGGGCTTAGAATTTAACCGGATCCAGAATTCTAGTCTTACTATATAAAACGAGTCATTCATAATTTGAACGACCATCAATTCATCCCGAGCTGTTTCAAACCAGCTCGATCAGACATATAGCTCTTATTATTTGCCAGTGTCAGCCACTCAGGCGATCTAGGTGATTAATAACTCTCCTAGGTGAGTACCTACGAGTCCCCCGGGACCAGGGGAGGATGCAAGGGGCACCCATGGTCATGCCCTAAGCGGTCATATATTTCCTAGTTTCAGCCAATTTTTGCCAATTTTCTTCAGAAACACTTTGTATGTCACGATTTTTCCCACGTTCCCTCTAACATTTCGCCTAGATCCACATTTGCCTAGAACAAAGGAATCGATGGCCATCGTCAGTTAATGGGATCATACATATTCATTAGTGGTTCCATCGGGTTTATTGAGCCATAATGCATGCATACATATTATATATATATATATATATATATATATATATATATATATATATATATATATATATATATATATATATATATGAATTTCCAGTAGAGAAGACAGTAAAAACGCATCTCATCTCGTAGTATTTTGGAATCACGTAGCAGTCATTTCTGATGATATATGCAAAACATTTTTTATTTCAGCTCGTGTATTTTAAGTCATAGGTAAAAACCAACATTCGGACCAAAACCTTACATAATTTGTAAGTTGACAAAACGCTTAGAATTACTTAATTGGGTGTCATGACCATCAGTTGGAGATATGGGAAATGCAGACTAGTCCAAATATTATCTTGGACTGGTGGGCTGAACAAAAACAGAAAGCAAAAACTGGAATTTCTTATGTACGCCAGGTACACAAGCTTAATCGTTCAAGTTTGCGCATTTCTTCAGCCAGATGGACACAGGTTTTCTCTTCAAATAACGCTCCGCGTCTTGTTTGCCTTCTGCTGATATCGAGATAAGATCTCTGAGCATGTGCCATGGCTTATCCGTCAAGATGTCGGCTGCTTCCGTTGATAATTAATAGCTTGATTATCAACTTGATGACTTCCCATTACCAACTCAGCGAACCATTCTATGCGTACATTTACTGTCTCAACAAATGCATGACGCACTTGGTAATGAGACACAGCTTATGGACTTTCCTCCATTAGAGTGTTGGCTGCTTTCTTCGTTTGCGCTGCTGGGATTAAACATATATAAAGCGTCATTGTAACAAGCCTGCAAGATTGGCACATTGCAGTGCTGTATGCTTATCGCATGCTAATTTGATGGCTGTTTTCATACAAAGTATGTAGAACATTGAATGCTGCGATTCCCGTCTACTGAGGGTTTCTCCTCTTCTTCTGCTGTATAAACTCAGTTTTACATCTTCGCGGCCCGTGCACATGACGTAGCTTCTTAATGACGTGGGGCTTCTCCTAATATATGTCAATCCCGCCAGAAGACTTCCGTGGGTGTTTTCGACCGGGGTTATATAACAGTGAGTAGATAGCCCAATCTTTGAAAGGGTATAGTGATTATAACACAATGCTGATGAATGGATGAACCAAACAAAGGGGTCAATAAAAAATCAATGCGCCGTCAGGGGAATTGTGCAACTATGTCTGAAACATCAGCAGTAGGGGCTGCATCATATTTATTTTAATCGGAAGCCTATGGATAGCTATATGCTAGCAGCATCTTAGATGACAATTTTAGGCATTTCATGGTACGTAACGATAGCAAAATAATATCATTATTTTATTTAAGGTTCCAGCTGAATCTGCCGAAATGTGTCCACAATTGGATAGTGCGACGAATAAAAGCACACACAAGGTTACGTGAAAAGTACTTAATTAGTCATTATTATTTTGCTAAAAAATACCCGAAGCAAAGCTTTACATCAACTTGCATTCAAAACCAGAATTTATGCAACATTTATCTACCATTTGCATATGCTATATAGCTATTGAAGCACCGTTATGAGCAGCTTCTCAGCTGTCACGAAAGGTCACAAGGGGCGGTGGTCCGTCACGGTTAAGGGTCACGATCGTGACGGAGGCGCCGACGGGACTATGCACCGTTTCTGTTTGTCGTGAGGAGTGCGCGTGACGTTTGGTTCAGTAGGGCAAGAGGAGTAGAGAGGTCAATATTGAAATATAAAGCTGAGTGTGGTGTGAGAAGAAGTGGTTTTGAAAGGACAGAATTGTACACAGATTGAGAGTCTAGCGTACCTGGCTGTTCTGTACCACAGTTAATATTGTCCCCGTTATCTTGTTCTATTGGCTATCTTCCGGACATCATATTCAATAGGAGATCCCGTGTCATTCCTTTACGAGGAGACAGAGAGAGAGAGAGAGAGAGAGAGAGAGAGAGAGAGAGAGAGAGAGAGAGAGAGAGAGAGAGAGAGAGAGAGAAAGAGAGAGAGAGTCATGACGTGTTACCAGCTTATCGCAAAAGTTTTGAAGTTTTAAATCACAGTGGCGCTTTGACAGTCATGCATATAGTAACAATCATAGCTACACTCATGGCTGTTCGTACGCACAGAAACACTATTCGTTCACTGGGCTTCTTCGTCCGGTCACCAATCGGGTCGTATAACACCCGGCTGTGAGCGGGCCTCCCTGCTGCTGGTGATGCGGCACTATAGTATCGCTACAAACAATACGTAGCATCTGTGCAGACCAGCCGATGGCAGTATGTAATTACGGACTTGCCGGTGCACCCGCATGCAGCGCTCAACAATACAGCTATCAGCCAGCTTCGGCAGCTGGCCAGCAGGGAAAGAATGGCCTGTAGTCTGCAAACGAAAACAAGAGAGTAAGTACCCGCTGCCGCGCAGCACTGCATCGTCGTGCTAAAATGTGGTCTGAAAATAAGACAGGAGTAACCGAACGCTCTATCTACGGACAAGCTATCATGGCTGTCCTGCTCCTTCTACTGAACAGTAAAACATTTGCATTAATATGAATTCAAAGAAACAGTAGTTTGAATCAATGTTGTTGCCTATGTCCCAGTGGCTGTTCTCGACTATGTCTTTCAATCATGGAACTCATCAGACAGGCTGTGAAGCCGTTTTGCTAATTCCTGCATGTATAGAGCATAGCCTACAGTAGCAAGTAAAGAGTAGGAGCTGTAGCTTTCTAGTATAGCCTGGTGGTATTTGCAAACAACGAATAAAGCTCCAGATTAACCCTCGCCCCACCGGGGCCATCGATGCCCTCTAACGTTTTTTCGGGATAGCAGAAAACGACGAGGCGCAGCATTGCAGTTGAGGGCTCTACCTCTCATTCCATCAATTTCCCACCATCCCTGAACTTCTTTATCCCGGGTTACACAAGGTCAGGTCACCAGGCGAGGTCAACCAAGGTCACTTCACTTCAACTTTTGAGCTCTATAAGAGCTACATTTCTAAGTCGATCGATTTGAAACTTCCTACACTTTATGACCCATTCAGGGTTTACAAGATGTATATCTGGGATTTTCTATTTCGTGACCTGAGATCAGGTCACGGTGACCTCCCCATTGAAAAGCATGTGGAAAAGCTGTCTTATGATCTAAAAGTCACAAAACTATTGAAGATGCTCAGCTTGCTCAGAAAGGGTTCTTGAACCCCCATTCATGGATCCCATGGGCCATATTTTCCTTTGACCTCTCTGCGGTCATCCAAGGTCACCAGGGTCAAAACAGTATTTTGACAATAACTGTTGACCTAATTAAGCTAGAACGCTGAATCAAACATCATCATGTATGTCTCGTCACTGGCTTTCATTTGCGATATAGAAGGTTATTTTCTGACCTTTGTGACCTCAGGTCATACTAGGCCACGAGGTGACCTCTGGAGGTCAAACCACTGGCGGGAGTTCATTAAGTTCCAGGTAACGGAAAATATCTGTTATTTTCCTATCAAATGTACTTTACCGGATCCCAATAGCTCTATAGGCATAAGAGTTACGCCCAGTGTTCTTAAGCATTGCGTATTTGAGTGAAAATAGCCTATCTTGACCTAACTTGACCTCTGGAGGTCAAATCATTGACCTAAGCGCTTAAAAATGTCAGTACTTTCGTACTGATTCTTCCAAGTTTTCTAATGCACTTTGTAGATTTGCGCTAACCTCCATATTTTTGGAGTTAGAGGGAGGGCCATCGATGGCCTCCTTGGGACGAAAGTGGCGCCGGACCCCGGTCCGGGTTAAAAGGCAGGGAACGGAAATACCTCAAACCTGTCGCGAACCAAATTTCAATTACCGTAAGCTGTCGTCTTAAAAGGTATATCAATTTTAAATCCGCACACAATGCGAATAATGGTACATAAATGAATGAAAAACAACTAAGCGACCATATTCCTGAATTTACAATCAGGCTTACTAAAAATGAGACGCGTAATACTGCCATCGTCTAAAACGCTGGCGAAAGAAAAAAAAGGAACACTGGAAAGCAGCACTGATGAAAAAACTAGGAGCACAAATTGGGGATGGCTAGCGGGTGCGTTCGGCTCGATCAAGTGACCCTTCCAGTGAGCAAGGGTCGCGAGATCGAGCCCGCCCAGAGACGGTTTAGGCGCCCTGCCTTAGCCCCAGTCTCGTAAGTTCCCTTCCCCTTTGCGCCATATGACGTCGCAGTTGGTGCATTGGTAAACCCCAAGTAAGATAGAATAGCTAGTAGTTAGGGCGGTGTGCGGCCACGCGCCGCCTCTGTCCGTGTCTCCATCATTGGTGAACCACCGCCAGCCCGAAAGGCCCATGAGGGGGTGTGGCTAAGTGTCCGTGTGCTTCAAGTAGTACGCTGATTAAGTGAACGCTAGTGAAGCGCCGTTGATCCATAAAAGGCAATACTTTGAGAGAAATGAGTATGAAACCAGGAAGTTTTAATTTGCTTTACGTGTTGGTAGCTCAGTTAAAATTTCATCGAGGCCCTATACAAACCCCTATATACAGGGGTTTTATTATCCTTATCGCATTCTCGTATGCATTCCTCTTCTATACCTCAGCGTGTGACAGTTTTCATCGGGGCATTGGTGTATTATGACTAATCTCTTATGGAAACCATGGATATATGACTGCTGACTAAATTTGCAGCTGAACTGTCTAACATATTAGAAACTGTCAGTAATCATACACGTTTTTGGTGTACATACCATAGCCTGATCAATAGAAAACATATTCCAATTAAGGTCTCCCCGGCTTGCCACCTCACATGGATTCCACGTGACTCAAACAGCCAGGTCCTGTCAGCGGGCTGTCGATAGCGACAGAAACCCCACGTGAACACAGTCACCGACGGCGGCCCGCAGCGCCGAGACAGCTGTGGCAGCCGAGAGAAGCTTCGCAAGTGCTGCCATATCCTGCCGACACTGCTTATACAGCTTCCGTGCCAATCACTTTGGATTTCGGGTCCTGGTGACGTCCGCACGCATATGCCATCGCTCAGGCCAGCCAGGGTGATCGTGTTGGCTCTCCGGCAGTCTGTCTTTAGTTTTATGTAGTGGAGGAGGACAAATTGTTTATGAAAGTTTGGAAGTAATGATTTTTACAGAAAGCTTAATGTGCCGGAGCGGGCGATACCACGGGTTTTAATTGAAATCAGGACATGCTTCGATCTAGTCACTACTGGAAGCAAGGGGTGGGATTTAGGAAAAACTGAAGCCTCATGGTTGTCCTTTAACACGCGCATTGAAGGGGGGCGGGTACCCACCCCCCCTCGGGTTTTTCGGAGACAGGAGAAAAACGGCGGCGCGTAGCGCCGCCGTACTTGGCATACCTTTTTTCTTATCAATTTTACAACTTCTGTGAAAATTTTAAGGCTAGCTCATCTCAGGTCAGGTCACCAGTACAGGTCAAGTGACCAGACCTCAAAAAACGTTTAAGATAGCATAAGTCGGAGCAGGGCAAACTTATCCGATTGAAACTCATATCACATAATGGCCCCACCGAGTTCTCTAAAACATATTCCGGTATTTTTGATATCGATGACCTAAGGTCAGGTACGAGGCATGACCTCTCCATTGGAAATACATGGGAAAAATGTTTTTTGCAGAATAACTCAATAACGGATGGTGATAGAGCATTTATTTTAGCTGCATTAGACTCGCCTGGGCTTTGCGGTTCTAATGATATGAATTTTATATAATTTAACCCTGACCTGACCTCAGGTCAGGTCAAATCCTTGTTTTGACCTAGCAAGGTCAAATTATATATCATTCGATTCGGCTTGCTGAGAGGATTCATATAGTTCTAGTTGTTTTGCTCTATCTTTACTTGTTCAGATGTAATGGCCGAAAAACTGAATTTATATGTTATCCCTATGACGGCATGTTTTGACCTCTCGTGACCTTAAATGTGACCTGACAAAAAAATGGTCCAAATGTTTTCGATGGAGAAGTGGATGGGCAGCTCAACGCCGTTTACTGTTTTTCGCTACCTACCGTGGTTCTCGAGATCTTAGGGGGTGAGTACCCGCCCCCCGTCAATGCGAAGGTGGCTCAGATCCCCGTCAATGCGCGTGTTAACACGCGCATTGGGCGAGTACCCACCCCCTTGGGTTTTTCGGGGATAACATAAAAACAGCAGCACGTAGCGCCGCCGTTCTTGGCATACCTTTTTCCTCATCCTTTTCACAACTTTTTTTTCAAAATTTTAAGGTTAGGTCATCTCAGGTCAGGTCACCAGTACAGGTCAAGTGACTTGACCTCAAAAAAGTTTAAGACAGCATAAGTCGGAACAGGGTAAACTTATCCGATTGAAACTCATATCACATAATGGCCCCACTGAGTTCTTTAAAATATGTACCGGTATTTTTTATACCGATGACCTAAGGTCAGGTACGAGCTATGACCTCTCCATTGGAAATACATAAGAAAATGGTTTTAACTTAATAACTTAGTAACGGATGATGAGAGAGCGTTTATGATGACTGCATTAGATTTGCCTTGTCTTTGCGGTTCTAAAGATATGCATTTTATCTAATTTGACTTTAATCTGACCTCAGGTCAGGTCAAATCTTTGATTTGAGATAGCAAGGTCATATTATATACCATTCGATTCGGCTTACTGCGAGGATTCATATAGTTCGAATCGTTTTGCTCTATCTTTCCTTGTTCAGATGTAATTTCCGAAAAACTTAATTCACCTGTTATTCCTATTACAGCATGTTTTGATCTCTAGTGGCCTTAAATGTGACCTGACAAAAATGATTCAAATATTTTCAATGGAGAAGTGGATGGGCTATCCAACACCGTTTACTGTTTTTCGCTACATAGCGCGTTTCTCGAGATCTTAGGGGGAGGGGTACCCGCCCCCCGTCAAGGCGAAGGTGGCTCAGACCCTCGTCAATGCGCGTGTTAAACAAGGAGAAGCCTTGATCGAGTGCCATATTGTATTTATGATGTTCTTGGTGGATTAATATGTGGAACGGTAGGGCAGGGGAAAGGGCAGGGGCCCTTTAACTGTGCAGGGCGCTCCGAGACTAGTCCATTCCCCAGTTCAGCACAGGGGACCTCAGATTAGTTTTGGGGCCCGAGCTTAGCACTGGGGTCCCCAGATTGACTGATATAGGGTCTTAGACCAGCTTGATGGCCCCATGCAAGTCCACGACTCTAAGAACAGTTTAGGAACTCTAGATCAGTTCAGCGGACCTAAACTAGCTATGAGCCCTCAGTTCCGCTCAAGGGGGCCAGATCAGCTCACATGGTATCAGAGGCCAGTTCAGGGGTCCCCAAACAGCACAGGGGCCCCTGATCGACTCAGAGAACTTCACATGAGCTCAGGGAACATATTAACGTAATAAATTTCCTGGGAAAGCTATCGGGCCCGTTTGAGTTTCTTGCTTTTATATTGCAGCTGCTGATCTTTTTATACCCGTTGCAGAGGCCCACCACAAAAATGGGGACAGAGCCCCGCTACCCTCCCCCGTTTCTACGCCTATGATTGCAGCTTTTTGTCACTACCGGAATTGATCGCATTACACATTCGTATTCATTTCCAGTGGAAGTGACAGCGTCGAGTTCAACATGTCAGAAATCACAGAGCTGATCAGGGTTGGGGGACTTATATGTCTTTGAAAGCACTTCATCACCTCCAATGCTAGCTTGAGGTTTCGTACACGGAAGAGTGGAACCGCGCCCATAGTAGGCAGGGGCGCAGCCAGAGCTTTCGTATGGGGGGGCACACCAACTTTGAGGGGCACCCGGGGAAAAAGGGCACTTTTTAACGTAACCTAAAAAACTTACTATATCTTTGTCTATATCATTTTTTGGGCATCTTTGGTTCAATAAAAATGCAAAGAAATCATTGACGGAGAAGGAAAACTCGATTAAAACCGAAAAAAGGAACAAAATATCACCAAAATGCCATGGAAGTAGCCAAAACACTACTTTTTTGGGAAAGATTTAAGGACAGCCAACTCATGCAAGTACTTAACATCAGCGGAGCATGTGATATCTGTTACAATGTGCAGGTTAAGGCATATTGGAGTCGAAATTTTTTGTTATGCCCACTGGTTTTGTCGTGACGAGTGAGCCCTGGCTGAACACGGATTAAGTTCCTTGCCTCCCACAATCACCGTGGGACGAGGAGTGGCATAGTGTCTTTGGAAGAACACATTTTTGCTGCCGGAAAAATTTGGGAGATACCTTTTGAACTCGTTTATTAAGTTCTATATTGTCAAGGATCGGTCCTAGTTAAGAGTAAATAAAAAGTGAACAGGCCGGTGGTTTAGATGGGGATGGTGTGACAAGGCTGAAAATTGTAACAACTAGTTCTTCATTTAAATTAATTAGTAGAAATCCTGGTTTAGGGGGCTGTGCTCTGAGCTCAGGGGCACATGCCTTTTTATCATCCCTTCCCAGAATCCACCAGTATAATAAGCAATTTATATAACCTGGGGTGCCTAGGTATCACACGCCATTTTAGAGATTCCTCATTCCTCGTTAGCTCCGTTTTACAAGGGGAGTTTCCATTGTGTTCTTATTCCCCATCTATTCAAGACCAGCTCTGGGGCCCCCAAATGTGGATCAGAGGCCCCCAGAGCAGCTTCCCCCATCCCCCAGTTGTGCCTCCAGGGACTAGACTAGCTCAGTGACCCCGCCCCGAAATGATGGGAGTTGGCCTTGTGTTATTATTATCTGTCTATTCAAGACCACCTCAGGGGCCCCTGATGTAGATCAGGCCACAGAGCAGCTCATGCTTCACCCAGGGACTAGACTAGTTCATTGGTCCCAGAGATGAGGTCATCAGACTAGCTCAATGGGCCACAGATAGGCTCATAGGGCCTTAAACCAGTTCAAGAAGCCCCAGAACAGTTTAAGGCGCCAGATCACTTCAGGGGGCCTCAAGCCAACTTAGGGGCTCTCACAAGCTCAACGCCCAGACCAGCTCAGGGTACACTCAGAACCTAGACCCACTCTTGGGCTCCAGATCAGCTCTTGGGGCCCCAGATCAGTTCAGGGGTCTCAAGTCAGGTCACGGGGCAGGATCAAGTCAGGGCCACTAAATCAGCTCAGGAATCTCTCACCAGCTCGGGGCCCAAGCAGTTCAAAAGCCCCAGAGCTGCTCAGGGAACACCAGATCGGCCCATAGGGCACCATATCAGCCTCGGGGACAAATAATCAGATCAGTGGTCCCCGACCAGCTCGGGGCCTAGATCAGCTCGGGAATACCAGATGAAGTCAGGAGGCACTTAATCAGCTCAGGAGCCCTCATCGCTCCGGAATAGAGCCCTCATCAGCCTCTGTGGGCCCAGCTCAGCTCAGGGCTTTAGATCTGCTCATGAAATCACGTAAGGAGGCCCAGATCAGCTTAAAGGGCACCAGATTACTCAGGGGGGCATCAGATGGGCTCAGGAGGCACCAGATCGACTAAGGGGTATTAGTGCAGCTCAGGTGGCACCAGATCGATCCGCTCGGGGTCCAGATCAGTTCCCAGCCCCCCAGACTATGGCAGGAGCCTAAATCAGCTCAGGGAGCAACATAACAGCTCAGGGGACACAAGGTGGGCTCAGGGCCCACCAAACCAGCTCAGGGGGGACCAGACCATCTAAGGATACATCAATAATCAGTTGAGGGGGCACCTAATCAGCTGAAGAGGCACCATATTGACTTAGAAGACAGAATCAACTTGGGGAGGCATGAGATCAGTTCAGGGGCCCGAATCAACTCAAGGGGCACTAAATCAGCTATTAGGGCACCAAACAAGCTCGGAAGCATTAGACTAAATCAGAGAGCATTATATAGGTTCATGAGGCACAATTATTTGCTCAGTGGGGCACTCGATTGACTCAGGGGCACCAGATCAGCTTAGAGGGCAAGTAATCAGCTCAAGGGGCCAAGACCAGCTGAGAGGCCACGAGATGAGCTCAAGGAGCACCAGATCGGCTTTACCCGTACGATTATTGGCGACAATGAGGCATTAGGTGGACACATACTAGGTGCCCATACTCTTCCCGGGTGCTTGGAAAGGCGATAGAATGCCCTAGCTGACCGAGAAAGGTATTAAGTTGTCCAACAATAGTTTCAATCGCTACATGCGGTCCAGTTACTTCTAGGTTCAACGGCTAGGGCACTAAATTTCGAGCGGCACGGCCCAAATTGGGTACACCACCTGGCAATCAAAAGGGCACCCCGGCAGTGATGGGGGCACGTGCCCCCTGTGCCTTCCTGGCTGCACCCCTGGACAGTAGATCAACTCCGGGAGGCATTAAATAAGCTCAGGGGGCCCGAATCAGCTCAAGGGGCACTAAAACAGCTAAAAGGACTCCAGGCAAGCTCGGAGGCATCCAACTAACTCGAGAGTATTTTATAGGCTCAGAAGGCACACTTATTTTCTCAGGAGGGCACCAGATTGACTACGAGGGCACCAGATCAGCTCAGAGGGCACATGATCAGCTCCAGGGGGCACCAGATGAGCTCCGCCCGTACGATTATTGGCGACGAAGAGGCATTATCTGGAAACTGATTACGTGCCTATGCTCTTCCCGGGTGCTTGGAAAGGCGACAGAATGCCCTAGCTGACCAAAAAGGCACTTAGTTGTCAAACAATAGTTGAAATCGTTAAATGCAGTCTAGTTACATCTAGGTTCAACAGCGCAGGGCACTAAATTTCGAGCGGCACGGCCCAAAGAGGGTACACCACCTGGCAATCAAAGGGCACCCGGCACCGATGGGTGCACGTGCCCCTTGTGCCCCCCTGGACAGTAGATAAACTCCGGGAGGCATTAAATAAGTTCAGGGGGCCCGGATCACCTCAAGGGGCACTAAAACAGCTAATAGGGCAGCAGGCAAGCTTGGAGGCATCAGCCTAACTTAGAGAGCATTATGTAGGTTTAGAAGGCACAATTATTTATTCAGGGGGAGGGGGGGCACCAGATTGACTACGAGGGCATCAGATCAGCTCAGAAGGCACATGATCACCTCCAGGGGGCACCAGATGAGCTCCACCCGTACGATTTTTGGCGACGATGAGGCATTATCTGGAAACGGATTACGTGCCTATACTATTCCCGGGTGCTTGGAAAGGCGACAGAATGTTTTAGGTGACCAAAAAGGCACTTAATTGTCAAACAATATTTGAAATCGCTAAATGCGGCCTAGTTCCGTCTAGGTTCAACGGCGTAGGGCACTAAATTTCGAGCGGCACGGCCCAAAGGGGGTACACCACCTGGCAATCAAAAGGGCACCCGGCACCGATGGGGGCACGTGCCCCCTGTGTCCCCTGGCTGCGGCCCTGGACAGTAGATAAACTACGAGAGGCATTAAATAAGTTCAGGGGCCCGGATCAGCTCAAAGGGCACTCAAACAGCTAATAGGGCACCAGGCAAGCTCGGAGGCATCAGACTAACTCAGAGAACATTATATAGATTCAGAAGGCACAATTATTTTCTCAGGGGGGGGCACCAGATTGACTACGAGGGCATCAGATCAGCTCAGAGGGCACATGATCAGCTCCAGGGTTCAAGATCAGCGCTCAGGGGCACCAGATGAGCTCAAGGGGCACCAGATCTGCTTTGCCCATACGATTATTGGCAACGATGAGGCATTATCTGGAAACGGATTACGTGCCTATACTCTTCCCGGGTGCTTGGAAAGGCGACAGAATGCCCTAACAGACCAAAAAGGCACTTAATTGTCGAACAATAGCTTAAATCACTAAATGCAGTCTAGTTCAATCTGGTCTCAACGACGTAGGGTACTAAATTTCGAGCGGCACGGCCCAAAGAGGGCACACCACCTGGCAATCAAAAGGGCACCCCGGCACCGATGGGGGGGGCACGTGCCCCCTGTGCCCCCCCTGGCTGCGCCCCTGATAGTAGGAACCAGGACGGGATACCATGTGACCTCGGCAGTTGGTGCGCCGTTGAAACCCAACAATTATGACGGGATACCAGGTGACCTCTGTAGTTGGTGTGCCACTGAAACCCAACAATTATGACGGGATACCATGTGACCTCGACAGTTGGTGCGCTGTTGAAACCCAACAATTATGACGGGATACCATGTGACCTCTGTAGTTGGTGTGCCGCTGAAACCCAACAATTATGACGGGATACCATGTGACCTCGACAGTTGGTGCGCCGTTGAAACCCAACAATTATGACGGGATACTATGTGACCTCGGCAGTTGGTGCGTTGTTGAAACCCAACAATTATGACGGGATACCATGTGACCTCGGCAGTTGGTGCGTTGTTGAAACCCAAAAATTATGACGGGATACCATGTGACCTCGGCAGTTGGTGCGCCGCTGAAACCCAACAATTAGGACGGGATACCAGGTGACCTCGGTAGTGGCGGATCCAAGGGGGTAGGGGCAAGAAAGGCATTTGCCCCCAAACGGAAAAGCTCGGGGCAAAACTATGTTTTTGCCCCCCCCCCAAGTGATGGACCTCCTTTTTCCCCGACTCCTTTTTAGTTTATAAGCAAGATTTTGATGCTTCAACTCTCAACTTCAAATAGAACCAGTTAAGTTCAGTGTAAATATTGGGCCTTGGACTGGAAAAAGTATCTCCAGCCCATATTTCTCATCCCGTGACGTTTTTTTTGTTTTGCTTTTTGCCTCAAATACCCAAAATTCTACCGGAAAGCTATATCGTAGCACAGCTTTCACGGCGTGACGTTTTTTTTTGCTTTTCGAGTTTTGACTTTGGTTTGCCCCTCCCAAACCGACCGGCTAGATCCGCCACTGGACCTCGGCAGTTGGTGTTTCGCTGAAACCCCCAACCCGGGCCGGATAGGTTTGCACGCTACTGGATGTGATAGCGATTTCAATCAGAGTTATAGCTTCTTCATTTAGCCACCAGAGTGCTACACATTATGAAGCGGCTGCTCGAGAACAACTTCATGCTGTAGCTGCAGGAAATTATATTCTACTTTTAAATGTCGATGAAAGATATTTAAGGCACATAAAAAACATGACTAGCAACCAGGGACCGGAGTGAGCACAGCTCTGGAAATAAAACTGCTTCACACTTTTTTGCCAGGGGTTTTGTGACGGCTCAGCAGCTTCAAGACTAGTTAAATGACGTAGAGCGGGAGGGGGGATCAAGCCAGGTTTGGACTGGGACATGGGCCAAATCATGCTTGTGAGCGGGTTTCATCCGTGATACACCCTTTTGCCAGGGGTTTGTGACGGCTCAGCAGCTTCAAGACTAGTTAAATGACGTAGAGCAGGAGGGGGGATCAAGCCAGGTTTGGACTGGGACATGGAGCCAAATCATGCTTGTGAGCGGGTTTCATCCCGTGATACACACTCACTGCGAACGGTCATGTAACCGAACTGAGCGCGCACGCTGACCGACAGCGTCAACCAAACACCAAAAACGACCTCACTCGAGAAAATGACAACTCAGAAGAAGAAAAATAACCAATCAGTATCTTTAACCAGCTGATAGGAGGATTTTCGGACTATATCTTGAATTCCGGGAAGGAAAATCGAATAAATCAATGATTATATATTCGGACTCAGTTATTCATTAAAAACTTGATTTCTCGAGATAAGTGTTAAGAGATAGCATATAAGAGTTGAACTAGCGGTTTCTTACAAAAATAATCCTTCGTCATTCTAGGGGGTTAGCAAATATCCAACTTCGAGGTATGTTGGACTTGGTGATGGGCAGGTACACACACATTTTGTGTATGTGTATGTAGACATATACGTGCAAGCATTGCAAGCAGAAATTAAAAGCGTGCTTTCACTAGGTCTGTAGAGCAAAAACCTTCGCCCCACCCCCCGCCCCGGGGAGAGGCAGACATGGGTTTGCCCCCAAAACTCGGGTCTGCGTCCGCCCTGCGTGCAAGACAGGGTTATAGAAGTTTGAGGGGTCAAATGAGATACTCATTCCCTCCGCTTAGGTCCGCAGAGCCGCCCCCTATGGACACTGAGTGCCCATGTGGGATGCCGGAAGCACCCTGGGTGGCCTTTAAATACGGGAACTTTACGTACGGTGCGCGCGCATTAAAATTGAGTTAAGAAGATGATCTTAGCGGAGAGGCCCTGTTTTCTGGCGTTTTTCGTTGTTTACCGTCCGTTACTGGTAGCCACAGACTTACGTTCGACATTTCGTTTCCGGCGCTCTTGATGGATAGGAAGGACCTTTAAATAAATGAGCGAAAGGCACCCCTCAGGGGCTATGACCTCCCACTGATGCTTTGCCCCCTTTTACCGAGGCCCTAGGCCGTAACTGTATGAGTGAGGCATTTGTACCGTGTACGGTGTAAATGGCAGTGAAGAATAGCGGTTCATAAATTCTGCCTGCGATTTGAGAATGCTTAGCCGGAAAGTTTGTGCTTGTTTCGAGTACGTAGTGTTTCTCGCCATCATGTAGTAAGTCTGATATTTTCAAATAATTCGATTTTCCGTCAAATAGATCAGGTGGCGGACCAGAGTGTTATCACCCTCAAGCTCGTGGAGCTACGTGACGACTCTCAGCTCTCAACTCTCAACTTTTGAATCATACCTAATTTATCGAAATTGTTGAGTTGTGTTCCGACGTGTGAGATATCTGCTTAGGCACTCCAAATAAAGTTCTGGCATCTGCTCCCCTACGTAGATCATGGTAAAAAATAAGTAATAACATAGATGTAAACCAACTGCTGTTAGTCACTCGGGGATATTATCAATGAGATCTGATCATCTCCAAAGCGACAATCTGCATCTGTCGGACGCGTAAGAAAGTACTGAGATGTCTTCCATCCACTAGAGGCTCGTTATCGTCCAGTTTTGGTACGACCGGACCGCGGCGAAATGTGACCAATAAATGCTGATGGCTACCACTATTTTCCCTCACTCCGAACTGGAAAAGGGTGGGACCCTAATTTCACATTGAGGCTTTATGCACCATTTATTACTGGATTTTAGTGTGCAGGGGCGGATCTAGACCAATATTTTGGGTGGTGGGCCAACACAGGTAAATCGTGAACGGAGCGGTTTCTGGGGCGATGGTCTGGTGCCGAAAGATGGCGCTCGCCATCGTGGTCTGGTCCCGATTAGAGCGCCCTCTCTGGTAGTTCTTGGTCCAGATGTCGCTGGCAGCGATGCTGCACCAGGGCCAATGGCGATTTATGGCCATTGCAGCTGAGTCTAAGCTGTATGTTGTGCCTTAGATATATAGTTTTATGACCTCATGATATCCCACTCTTTCAGTATGCCAACGTATTGTACCAATATCCTGTCATGCCGGTATGCAATACATTTTTGTCGTTTGGCAGAAAAGTGAGCGAGTCATGAAACAAGTTATCTTAGGCGGATCCGGGATTTTCTATTGAATGGGGCACTTCGGTCAGGGGTGCCATTTTGGTACAGAGAGGGTTCCATTTGGGTCCAGAGGAGGGTGCCATTTGAGAACAGAGGGGGCAACATTTGAGTCGGGGGCACCTACATCCGGGAGTCATTGACGTTTCAACGGTAGTGGTTTCAGGGAACTGCGGATGGGTCGATTTGGCTGCACGTGGCCTCATGATCGCCCGGATCCCCTTATGCAACTAATGTGCTGTTTCTGAGCCTAAGCTCAAATCCCCTGCTCAAGCCAAGTAAAACTGTTGCTTAAACCACTATTTGTGGGTGAAAACAGATGTTCACAGCTTATTTTATGCCATGAGCTAACGCCACTTCGTATTTTCTTAAAACCGGAAATGCTGGGGAAGATACTTCTTACACATTAAGACTAACTGCTGTGTACTTTCCAGTGAAATCTTCCTGCAGCAGCGCGTTGCGGGCAAAGTGGAAGATATTATCGGATTTGCAGAAAATAGGGACGTCCGCCCAGTGCATTTAACCCTCGCCCCACCGGAGGGGCCATCGATGGCCCCCTAAGGTTTTTCGGGATAGCAGAAAAACGACGAGGCGCAGCACCGCGGTTGAGGGCTCTACCTCTCACTGCATCATTTTCCCATCATCCCTGAAATTTTTTACCCCGGGTCACCCAAGGTCAGGTCACCAGACGAGGTCAACCAAGGTCACCTCACTTCACTTTAGAGCTCTGTAAGAGCTACATTTCAAAGTCGATCGATTTGAAACTTCCTACACTTCATGACCCCTCCAGGGTCTACAAGGTGTATATCCGGGATTTTTTCGATTTCGTGCCCTGAGGTCAGGTCACGAGGCGACCTCTTCCATTGGAAAAGCATGGGGAAAAGCTATTTCATTATATAAAAGCCACAAAAATGATTGCAAATACTCAGACTGCTCAGAACAACGTTTTTGGACACCCTTTCACGGATCCCAGGGGTCATATTTGCCCTTTGACTTTTCCAAGGTCATCCAAGGTCACCGGAGGTCAAAAACAGTATTTTGACAATAACTTTTGACCTAATTGAGCTAGAGCGGTGAAACAAACACCATCGTGTTTGTCTTGTCACTGGCTTTCATTTGAAATACAGCAAGGTCACTTTTTGACCTTTCGTGACCTCAGGTCATATTAGGTCACCAGGTGACCTCTGGCGGTCAAACCACTGGCGGGAGGTCTTTACGTTCCACATAGCGGAAAAAGTACAGGCAATTTGCTATCAAATGTACTTTACCAGGCCTCAATAGCTCTAATGACATAAGAGTTATGCCCAGTTTGCTTAATCATTGCATATTTGAGTGAAATTAGCCGATCTTGACCTAATTTGACCTCTGGAGGTCAAACCATTGACCTGAGCACTAAAACATGCGAAGTAATTTCTTACTGAATTCACGCGAGCTTTCTATTGCACTTTGCAGATTTGCGCTAACGCCCATATTTTCGGAGTTAGAGGGGGGCCATCGATGGCCCCCGGTGGGGCGAAGGTGGCGCCGGACCCCCGGTGGGGCGCGGGTTAAGACGTGTGGCTTTTATTGAGGCAAGTGCTATAATCGATGCAGCTCTGCTTATTACCTATCTGCTATATCGGCTGTCCTAGTGGGTGCCATTTTCCAACACGCTGTTCACTAAAGAAAATGGACAACTGAAGTCTGTCAGCCAAGGAATGCTCAGTGATTTTTTTAGTGTTCATACATTATATTCCACATCAATTAAAGCTGAATGAAAACAAGGACGAGGAAAAAAATTACGCGCGGGTGAGAGACAGCGGTAGAAAATGGCGCGCCTGTCTCTGCCGCGCGCGTCAGGTACGTCAGGTATTTTGGTGTTCATACGAAGCTGGTGTGTACTTGTTCAAACTAATTGCTGTTTAATAGCCGGATCAACCATTCTATGGCACAGACAGCTAAATTGAAGGTTTGAATGCTGCTGTGTTGCAGCACACAGTTCCCTCGTTCGATCTGATGGCTCTTCCACCACTGCCCGTGGGTAGCTTTTCTTCGGTGTTGCATCATTTTCTACCCACGGCTGATAGCCTCTGCACCAGCCTAGTGAGGCTACTCATTTTTGGCAAGTTCTTGTTTTTTTCAAATCCGTTCTTGGTTACCTGATGACGTGAGCAATAAAGCTCACACCAGGGGCGTAGATTTAGGACTTTATTGGAGATGACTAGAGTTTAAACAATATCCATAACCCAAGAGGGGTAACATATGGGTTTGGCCCTTACTATAAGCTTGCTGAACTGTATAACATAGTTACACACACGCACACACATGCCTACACAATGCCATCGCCTTATTTTGTATGTATCATCATGTATCGTAAATGTTTGTGTTACGCTGATCAAACTGCAATGCAGCTTTGTGTTTCACTTTCAACATTGATCTGAAACGAATGATGTTTGTTTTGTATCACAAATGTATATAAGAAACATAGATTGGAGTGGAATATAAAACATAGCATTTGAAATGAAGAAATAAGCCCCTTAAGTGGGGAAAAGCCAAAAAAACTGCATAACACAGTCCAACCCAGGATTTTCGATCGGGGGAGGGGGCACATGGTCTGGGGAACCATCTGGGCCAGGGGTTGCCACTTTTGTGCCGCCACGCGTCTTAGGTGAGCGTCCAATACTATCGTGGGAGCGCTGATGCTCACATCCTGGGACGGGGTGCTGTATAAACTCAGGAGATTTAGGCGCCCAAAAGCCCAAATCACTAACCAACTTGCACCCTGTGGGGAGGGGGAGAGCGGGAAGCAACATTCCAACAGGGGAGCGCCATGGCCATTTCAGGGGTACCAATGATCGATCGGGGAGAAAAAGTGCTCCCTTGCCTCGCTGGATCCACCTATGCAGCGAAAGGAACAGTTAAGTTAATCACATGAAAACAATGCCAATTGAAAGGCTATTTGAACATTACATTGGGGGTACACGGGCACCCCAAAGAAGTGTAACTTTCAATCCTGGCTTGCACTTGCCAAAAATTGTCAATAATCGTCTACGGTGTTTAAGCAAAGCTTAAATCAGGTTGCTAAGTGGAGCTGCTCCCTCCTCCCTCGAAAAATGTGGATTTTCTCAGAGGGCCATGACAATGTTTTTTTATGGTTTATTTCACTAGTGTGTCATCTAACCTTACATAGTACCTTAGTCCTCGGACTCCAGAGAATAAGGCATAGTTGAAATCAGGGAAGGGAGCACGTTGAGCACTTTCCCTCTCCTCAATCGACCTTCGGCGCCCATTGTTAGAGTAACAGCGCGCCCAGGGGTGCGTCGTGACCCCCAGAGATCGCTTCACCCACCAAGGGTTCGAGTATCGAGGCCCCGCGATGGGATTTGGCGCTCACCTGGTAGGTTGTCCCGCCAAAAAGTGGAACTTCATATCCGGAGAGTACCTGCCCCTGGCCATGTGCCCCATCCCCTCTCCGATCGTAAATATGAATCCGCTTCTGGAGTGAGATTCTGAATATCACTGGATTCTGTAGCTACCTTCTAAAGAGACATCCGAAAGAAATATTCAAGTAGGAGCACTACGAATGGTGTAGGGTGTCAAAGGCCAGTAAAGTAGATAAATAGCCTTTGACTTACGCCACAATCCTATAATCCTATAAAGCATATGAGAAGAGACAAAAAGAAGATGAGAACACAAAAATAGAAAGTATATCACAACTGTAACCAAGTAAGCCTTACACGCCCCAGATAAAGAAATCCACCAACCGGTTTTGGATTTAGCCGTCTCATGAGGCCAATATATAGGTTAGTGATGTTAACATGTCTGAGAATCAATGTCATCAATCAACCTTCAATTACTGGATCTCTACTGCCTGCAATAGCTGCTGTAAATATGCACCAGACAGCCAATGTCTTCGCTGAGGTCATGTCTTGAGGTGGCAATCTCAGCGAGACGTGACCCTACCTGGCTCCCATTCCTAGGCATGGCACGCATCGCGTAGTGAGAGGCAAAGTTGATGAGCGCTGGTGAGGCATAACAGGCAGGATAGGGGTGTCTGCACAGGGTATCAAAGCTCGACCATGCCATTATAATTGGGGAGCATATATTTTCTAAACCAACATTTTTATTTACGTTTTTTGCATATGACAGTAGCTGGGAGAGATGAGAAACAAGAAACCCGCGACCATTAAGGCAGAACGGGTTACAGAGAACATAGTTACATCACAGGATGACTCTATGAGTCATATTATTAAAGTTATTCTTGGTCTATTTGTTTTCTTGGAAATTTTTCGTATTGCCCATATGGATGTGTATGTGGTTTTAGGGCGCTTCAGCGTCTAGGCTATGTCGCGTTGACCATGTGAATGAGAATAAGAAAATCATCCAAAGTTTTACCACTAGATGCTCATAAAAAGGTATTGGGACTTTTGTTTTCCCTGCGAATAAATAAGCAAAGACTTGGATGAGTTTTTAGTACTACCAGTGATAATTTGTATCAGGAAAATATTCCATTTTATACGCCTATCTATATTCATTTCGTGTGCGCACTGATGGAAACCGCATAAACACTCACAGACGTGCAAATGCGATAACAGAAAAAACAGACAACATTGCACCTTTTGTATAATGGTCCGGGGCTGGTGCTGCCGAGCATTATTCCACGACCAACATGAATCCTGAAAGAAGGAAATTTTCAGTGAAGCAGGACCTGAACTAAAAAAACTCGGCGACGTGGTGCCAAGACAAGGACTGGACGAAAGCAACAATCACTGAACAAAATTTAGTGCCAGTACGTCACACAAAGAGCTCTCAGTACTCACATTTACTGACCTGTGTACAAATAGCACGACGTTACATTTCGTGTGACTAATTTTTAAGCCTCTTCCCCAAAACATAGAGCTGGTGTTGCCAGCAGTGTTGCTACTGGCCAGAAAAAGGGAACCAGGCTAGCTTGCTGCAGTGACACCTGTCGGTGCAACCACGTTCACCGAATGTATACCTCGGTTTTTCAGAACATTTCTCCGAGCACTCAGTCACGTACTGTTCGTTGAATGAGGAGGCATTGGTGAGGTCACATAGCATACCTGCGGGTATCGATCACACAGTTTCTAAGGCGGAAAATCCCGTACCTGATATAATGTTCCGATGAAATGGGCCCGAGCTACCGTCAGAACTACTGGAGGGAGTTGGAAATGCTTTCCATGGCTCATACGTGGCGCAATGCAGAGAACGAACTCACTCCTCGTCTCCTGAAGAGCAGATACCAGTGGTGCAGAAATCCATAACATATATCAAACTTCACAGGTACACACGGTGGATGAATGGGAGGAGAGTGACATGTGTCTACCCTCTGCCCCACAAACATCTTAAATCCTGCCAATTCTGTTAAAAAGAAAGTCTCTATACAATTTTTGGCACTAAAGCAGCCGCTGTAGATCCGCCACTGCTGGCACGGTATAAAATGTATCTCGTAGTCCGATATGTGCCCGCCTTACGTGTATTTGATGCATTTCCATTGCAGGTTAGGGGCCAAAAGTCCCCTGTGGCGTTACAAAGAATCGGCGATCTCCTGTACGTCATGCCAGAGCTGGTTGAATGTGCGCTGGAACATTTACCGGTGAACTGCAGTATTAAGGGAAGTGTGGAGCCTTAGAATACAGGTGTCTGAGATAATAATGTGATAGAGAATGCTTAACATTCCTGGGCTTGATTTACCATTCGTACCATAGCTCACCGTTTGTAGTGAAGAGCTTGTGCTTTGAGTGGAATTAGGACTGGTACCGGCCCCGTGTGTGTTCTTGTCATCGCCGAACCGCCACCGCCAGTAAAAACACCAATAGACGCTTATTATCTGTGCGCTTTAATTAGTACGATTATGATCCACATGGCCGACTCGGGTTCAAAGCCCAGGGAATTCCTTGAGCAAGGAGCAATCTGGCTCCCGGGAGCCCCTTCAAACAGAGAAAGAGTTGACAACGCCATATAACCCTAGCAGCTGGTGTGTCGATAAATCCCAGCAATTATGAGTAGGTTTATGAAGCACTGTTGAAGGTGACTCCGATCTTGTGAAGGTGTCATGTGCCCTTTAAAGTGTCAAGGTAGACCGGGCTTCAGGTTCAGAGTTGGAGCGAACACCGATAACGACCAACAGAAGGCGTTAAGATGGAAGGGAGTGCGGTTCAAAATAATATTTTACTACAGCACGTGCGTTCCAAGTAACTACTGGAGTGCTATCGTCAGAGGCATTGACTCATTGAACGCCGCCCCAGCTAAGGTTCGACCAAGAGTTCACTCGGCTTCTCGATTGGAGCAGTTCGGGATTTATTTTATCATAGTTGATGTACATAATTTGAAATGTTAGCATCACTTCTTTGTCCTTGCGATGCCTCAGACTTACCCAACGGCTGACATAGCATAAATACACGTATTGCCAGGACGCTTATGACTGTTTTAACACAAAACTGGATTTGTTATAAGTGATAAAATGATGTATGATATCGAGTGCATAAAAACCTGAGACTTGCCACGGCTCATCTCAGCGGAGCTTGCTACCAGAGCACCTAACAATGCTTACGAGACTTGATCCCGATACCCATCCAGCTCAAAACATTGTCTGAGTCCATAGTGGGATCCGGCGGGGCGAGGGAAGCATCCTCCCATCAGCCCTCGGCGCCCGCTGAAATGATCACGGCGCCCCCTTCCCCTGGAAGGTTGATGACATCCCCTGCAATGTCGCTCCCCCTCCAACCAGAATACAAGCACCCTCTGGTCTGGACTGCGCATCCCTCTAGACTATGTGCCCTGCTCCTCGGCAATCCTGGATTTGGCTATGTCTGAGGCTGCGTTCTTGTGCATGTTCTCGACAATTGAGTCAAGAAAAGTTATTGCCAGATAGTTTTCCCGCGTTTTTTAGAGATGCTATATAATATTTCAGCAGTGTAACTAAGAGAATTACAAATACTTGAGAAACACCTTCAAGGCATATAAAACTGTTCTTCCTCTGACACTGAGCATCACGTTCGCCTTACATAAAAATCGCCTTCATTGTGCTTCCCAAGTGAAGACAAGGCCAACTTGCTTGTCAACCCTCAGGGTCCAAATAGGGTGAGAAATGAATTTCCTACTTCTGACATGTTCTCCCACGGTTCCAGCGGCGCGGGGATGGGGAGACGTCCTCAGTCCCACGCCACGGGGTGCGTGCGGTCCAGCCAGGGTCAGGGATTAGGCAAGCAGCTGCTCCATGTGGCGACAGGTGGCCCTGAATGGACAGAGTGTGAGTCGGAGCCCCGAGTGTCCCAAAATGGCCGCCCAGGCACGAGGCTTAAATAACTCCGACCGTGACAGGACTCGAACCTGCAATCTCCTGATCCGAAGTCAGGCGCCTTCTCCATTAGGCCACACGGCCATGAGACGTGCCGAGGCCAACTATAAATCAAAAGGCCGTAGCTTCAGTGACGTAGTTTAACAAAGTTGTAGGGAGTGCCAGATCTAAAGGGTTTCATCCATAGTGGTCTTGGTTTACAGAAAATGGGGTGCACTCTCTGAGTTTTTGAACATAGTTTTTTAAATCAAGTTGTTCCAAATATTTACCGTAACATGTTCTCAAAACAATGATCAAAGCACAAGGCTGGTTAGCGAGCCGCAACACTACAACAAAAATATTTCCGTTACTGCATTTATTACTCTAGTCACATAGATACCCAGGTACACGAATTTAAACATGTATATGCGTTTGGAATTTGCAGCATCCAAACCTTGACTAGGAAAGCGGAAATATTTATCTGGCTTATAATCTTGATGGTTGTGAAAAAATGATGTGTCCAATGCCATCCTGAAAACATAATCTACGTTATGATTACTTAGGGACGTAGGCTAAGAAAGAGACAATGGAACAAAATATCAGCCAACTGACATTATACTCCTGACCGCGATTTCCTTGCTTCAAAATATGATAGTTGGAAAAACGGGTCCCTGCCGTCAGTTTTTTTTTAATTTGGTTTGTTTGTTAGGCAATGCCCTCTTCGAAAAACCCGTTAAAACTATTATCATTCCACTTCACGTTGCAATGAATTCGCTCTCCACCAAGCTTGTCTTCCTCTCCACCTTGAGGCTGCGGCGAGTGCGGATCCGGATATTGTCTGTCCTGTGTTGCAGTCTCCGATTTTCGTGTATCCCGGTGATAGCCTTTTGTGCACTTATTGCAGTTTCCGGAGGAAACGCGAATGACGGCGCTTGCGTAGAAATGTTGATGTTGTTGCACAATTGCACAACGCGTTGTTCTCTCGCGATGCCGTCGGTAAATCTTCCAACTATGGGTTGAGTGTTGATGCCGACTATACGAGGATCACTTTATATATTCGGCAGAATTTGACGTGAGGCATATCGTTATATTGTACCAACATTTGCGAGAAGATATAACTTTTCGATCGCCAGGAAACGTTTTTAAGTCTGCTTCAGAGTAAACCTTGAAGCATCATGATTGATTTGGCTGAGCGGGAGGATTACTTTTCCATTATATGGTCGATGATTCAATGTTCATTACTCCGTTCAAACTTCTTTGTGAGTTAAAATCCGCAGATTTTTCTTTCTTTTTAAGACATAAGTGATAGCTTGTCTGTCAACAAGGAGCTAGAGCTTCACTGAAATATAATGCACAGTATGCGTTTTTGCAGTTCTAGCGCGGAAAACTATCAATGTTTTGTCCTACTGAAGTAGATATTACGTCATTTAACCCCAACTTCTCCCTGAATCTAAGCATCCTTTAAATATTTGAAATATATATATATATATATATATATATATATATATATATGTATGTGTGTGTGTGTGTGTGTTAGGGCAAAAAATGACCTAAACACAAACTTTTGATTTTGCAGTTTCTCTGGCAACAGAAGAGTGTTTGTGCGGTGCAAATTCAGTGGTGCTAAAACAAATTAAGGGCAGGTCAATTGAGAGCTAATGTAATTTGCCATGTGGTTTGGATTGGGAAAGCTAAGGAGCAGAACAATGGGTCATCATTATTTTGCTTGACTTAAACCACGGTCAGTGCAAGAACCCACCTCAAGAAAAATCAATACAAAAAGGGGCTGCCTTGCCCTTAAGCCCAAATAATCAATGAATATAAAAAGGCTTACAAAACTTACTCAAATTTACCTAAACCACACAAAATGGGGCAATGGTTTGCTTTTAAACAGCTAATTGATCTGCCAACACGTCGTAACTTACGGGCAATAAAGACGGTCCACATTTAGTTCGCTATCTTAACACGCGATTGACGGGGGCGGGTACCCGCCCCCCTCGGGTTTTTCGAGACAGCAAAAAACGGGCGCGTAGCGCCGCCGTACTTGGTATACCTTTTTCCTCATCATTTTTACAACTTCTGTGAAAATTTTAAGGTTAGGTCATCTCAGGTAGGTCACCAGTACAGGTCAAGTGACCCGACCTCAAAAAGTTTAAGATAGCATAAGTCGGAGCGGGGTGAACTTATCCGATTGAAAATCATATCACATAATGGCCCCACCGAGTTCTCTAAAATATGTTCCGGTATTTTTGATATCGATGACCTAAGGTCAGGTACGAGGCATGACCTCTCCATTGGAAATACATGGGAAAATGGTTTTTACGGAATAACTCAGTAACGGATGGTGATAGAGCATTTATTTTAGCTGCATTAGACTCACCTGGGCTTTGCAGTTCTAATGATATGCATTTTATATAATTTTACCCTGACCTGACCTCAGGTCAGGTCAAATCCTTGATTTGACCTAGAAGGTCAAATTATATATCATTCGATTCGGCTTGCTAAGAGGATTCATACAGTTCAGTCGTTTTGCTCTATCTTTACTTTTCAGATGTAATGGCCGAAAAACTGATTTTACATGTTATCCCTATGACGGGCATGTTTTGACCCTCGTGACCTTAAATGTGACCTGACAAAAAATGGTTCAAATGTTTTCGATGGAGAAATGGATGGGCAGCCCAACGCCGTTTACCGTTTTCGCTACCTACCGCGGTTCTTGAGATCTTGGGGCGGTACCCGCCCCCGTCATGCGAAGGTGGTCAGACCCCTCATGTGTTAACATCACAGTTAACGCTATGCTATGAAGTTACAGTAATATTTTCGCAAGTTATAAGGACAAAGGTAAAGGCCATTGGCAGGGGTCTTGGTTTATATATCTTAAGAGGTACCTAGGCATCGCAGATGAAACATTAAAGACAAGTCAAAATATTTAGAATTTGCTTATTTACATTTTACATATTTTCAATTGTTTTTAAGAGCTCACCAGGTTTAAGGAGAAGAGAAAATACACTTTTTACTACATTCTCCTTTTACATATGGTAGTTACCAAATTTTCCCTCAAACTTGGACACCCCAATGATTGTAAAAATACAAGCCCCTGGTGGTTGATCAAAAAGTAAGCCTCATTTCAGACTGAAATAATTGTAGAGTATTCGTTATATGGTACGCTGTGAGTGCATACCATATAGTGGAATCTTATGTCAATCATCTTAAGTCGTCTTGCTTCAAAACTTCCGAAATAACTGCAAGGACATTTCATTTGAAAATTCAGGCTGCTTATATGTTATTTGAGGAGCTTTTTTTTATAATTTTTTCCCAACGTTTAATGTTTTGTAGAGGGACAGTTGTTTTTACATCATTGCGGGATATGTAAATACATATGTGGAGCCACATCGTACAAATTGCAAAGGGAATGCGAAGTACAAGTTCCTTGAATTGCACTGTAAGCATTGGACTAGGAGAATAAATGATATATATTTCCCGCAAAACGATGGAATCACTAGTTCTTTCTTCAGCAAAATTAGGTAACACGGAAATCGTTTCCTGCTGAAATTTAGTCAATTTATTTATGTATGACTGCTGTTGAAATAAGATAAGTCTTTGATTTGTGCGGATACATTGTTCCGCAAAAATAATGACCGGCTGCAGCTCAGCAAGTATATATTAGTAAAGTTATTTTACAACTCGATCCGCAACATGCAGTGGGAAGGTGATACTCCTCACCACATATCTAAAACATGTGTAGCGGGAAACAGTGCATTGGCTTTGAGCAGTGCAAATGTAGCCATTTCAAAGTAATGCTAAGTTTAAACTGAAGAGCCGAGACCCACTACTACTTTTGCTGAAAGTTGTGCCTACTATTGATGTTAATCATTTACTTTGCCACCCTATCGATCGCAGGAAGTATGCGAATCTTTGTTGAGCCCACAAGGAAAGTATTCAATATGAGTTTTCAAAGTCATTCTCTCATTTCTGCGCCTTGCTCCGAAAGAAACTTTCAACATAAATGCCACTCTAAGCGAGACCTGATTGTCCGCTCATCACCGGTCAGGAATTTTATGGATAACGCGACAAACGAGATGGTCTGAAAAACAAATCATTAAGCTATAATCTCAGGCTGGTTCATAGCTTTGATGAAAGACATGATTGAAAGTTTAAATGCAACGCAGATCCAAAGGTTGTCTTTTATATAATAATTGTATTTAATTGTAAGTTGAATGTATTGAATTGCATCCAATATATAACACAATTGTATTAGGTATGAATATGTAGTGAGTATTACCATGTCCTGCTTTGTTGAACTAAATAATGGGGCCGAGGTGGTTCCATTACCGGTCGTATATTAGATACAACCTTTGATTCTACTTTGCAATATAACGTTCAGGCATGAAGTTATAGCCTTGAATGTATCACGAGAGAGTTAGAAGTGACAACTTATGGTTCCATGGTATCACATAACATATTATCTCCTCCCTAGTTTGCAGCATAAATATTTTTGCGCTGGGGCCAGAGAAACACCCACTATACCCTTCTTCTTGCCGCCTGAATTTCGGCTGGTGCTGACACTTTTCCAAATTTGTTACATTTCTTACACCTGTGGAACGTTTTAGAGCACTGATAAATGATGATGGAGCTAGCTCATAACTTAATACGTCACACTCGACCCCGCTGCTCCCTGCCTGGTTGTGCTGGGACTCACACAGCTGTTGCAGGAAAAAAACATGTCTTCCTGAAGCTCTTGAAGCTGTCTAGCTCTCTTAAAAAGCAATTGAGAGACTCATAACCAGAGTTATTAGGATAAAAGTAAACTGTGTTGCGATAAAAGTAAATATTGTGTGATAATTTTACCTTTGAACCATTCTGTCTGCATATTTTCGTCGGAGTCTAGAAGGCTGTCATGAGCATGCGCTGCGCTTTTTATCATAAAAGAAATAAGGCAGCACAGAAATGTTTCCAATCACATACGGAGCCCAATCAAAGAATTACTTTGACGGCTGATACCGTAAGCTGCCAATGTGTTCATGCCGTGAGCACTTGAACAAACGAGCAGTTGGTTACAGCTCCAGTTCCCACCCCCACCACCCGCAGTGTGTTCAGTGCGGCCATTAGCAGCTCATCTGCGGCGTGAAGACGACAATGGCGCACTGATCGTCACGTCGGCCCGTGACGCGATAGAGACGCCACGCCGCGCGCCACATGCGCGTCACATATGCCGCCAACCACGCCGCGACAGCCGCCGCGCGCCACTGCAGTGCCGTCTGTGCACAATCGCCATATGCGTCGATTTCGTCGGCGTCAGCAGTGTCGGGATGGGAAGCATCTGCACATCGAGGTACAGCCGAGTCAGATGGCTGTCCAGAGCTGACAGTGACCGCAACATCCGCTAGGAGCAGACCGACTTCTGCTGTCCTGGCGTTCACGGACATGTGGCGGCAAACATTTGGCCAACAGTTGCTGCTGGTGTTTCCAAAGAGTTTGATGTTTTTATTGTACGGCGGGTGATTGCGGTGCCGCTAACCCTGCGTCTGTCGTTGCTGCTGCTGTCGCTGTTCTCACCGCTGGTTCAGAATGGACTGTCCCTGCGTGTGATAGCAGAATACGGTCGGCCAAAGGCCGCGACAGGTGCTTGGCGCACAATGGGTTATGGTGTCACAATGCTGGAAAAAGCGCGGCTAAGTGCAAAGTGTCATCCCGAAATGAGGAAGGGAGTAGAAAGGCAGGTCGGGAAGATCCTTTTCTTTGAAAAGTAGTTTTGACATCAATATGTTGGGTGTAAGGCATAAATCGCCACCTGGCTTCTTCCACACTCGCTAACTCTCGCTGGTTTCGTTTTAGGTCACCTTGACTCGCACCGTTTAAAACAGGATGAAATCCGTTCAAACCACAAATACCATACCATACCATGTATTTCCTGAAAACAAAACAAAAGAACACCCAAATATAACGATCGGCGCAAAAGCACAGTTGTGCTTAACTCGAGGCGCTTTTCGATGTTTTCACGATGCTGTTTGCATTCAAAACGCCGCCTGATCCGTCAGCTCCAGCGCCTGTGCGTGATGCCGCCGACCTAGACACCGGCGTATCTAGATGGGCGTAACAGTTAATTTTGACAACAGCTTCAGAATCAAGGTCTGAATCGTTTTGTTGAAGGAATAAATTTGAACGTTTTTATAGCTACTGCATAGTCCTTTCTACTAGGTAAAATGTCCTTTTAAGATAACATCTAGTTTTTTGGTATTGTTGAGATAAGCAAACGTTGTGTTCATTATTTCCGATATTCTGCTTGATAGTTGCCTGCTCTGATTCGCGAAAAGTGGGCAGTGAAGAAAATAATGTTTAACATCCTCGCACCGACACCCACATTCGCATGATGGCGTTGGACATTTTTGGACTGAGTATAGACGGCTATTGAGCTTCGACATCCCTATCCCTAATTGAGTCAGCAAGGAATTTTAAAGTTTGGATCCATAACAATAGTATTTTGGAGGCATGCTTTTCCCAAATAGCTCTATGACACTTCTTTTAAATTTAGCTAGTGAGTTTGAGCTCCTGATCCTCTCGGGTAGTTGGTTATATAATTTCGTAGCACTCGGCAAAAGAGAAGAGGCTATATCACTGTCAAGTATCTCAAACTCTAAGCCGGTGAGAGCTATAGCGTTTTGCAATTCTTAGTACGATTCAACTCAACGTGTTAAGTCGCAGGAATATTTTTTGATGACCCGATATTTTGCGAGTCGACTGAACTGCGACCCACAGAGCGCCAACCAACTCTAATTTTGACTCAGTTCCTCAAACTAGGTTGGCTAGTTGACTCTGCCTCATCCAAAATCCAGGAGTGAGATGACCCAATTCTGTCTCAATAAAAATTTGAGCCAGAGTTAACTCTCAGTCATAACTGAAAATTTTATGTAGATACAAGAAGCACATATTTCATTCAACAGAACGAAAATGTATATTAATTTACTAAAATTTATCAGGGTTAAATATTATCCATTTACCATGATTTATTCCAAGTAGAAATGTATGCACTTCAATTATTGCACCAACAGATTTGATAGCTGCCCTTATATGCTTAGTGCTTTCTAGTTTTGTACTAGGCAACTTGTGTCCACCTTCAACGGCCTACTCTTACTTACATGCCTCCATTTAACACTTCAGGTAAATGATCTCAAAGATACTCTTTTGTAAGAGAGAAAGATAGTTACAATTTGCTTAGGAAATTTTGTCCATGCCCTCACTTGTGTTACACGGTTTGCAATATTAATAAGTGTGGCAAGCTGGCTCCTTGGCAAATACAGCTTTGCTAATGTTCATGCTACAAAAAAAGTTATTGCTAAATGGTTGGTAAGTTGTTTTATTTAAGCTCAGGCTGGTATTACAGATTCTAACCAGAAATCTTGAATTTTCACATTCAATGCTTCCATAATACCCAGATGGATAATTTTTAAAGCCGTTAAGAATCATGTCTGGGTTGTGTGCCTGTATCACTTGCTTCTCGCCCAAGGATGTAATTAGATGCCCACTACTCACTCGGTAAAATCGCATGAATCTATTCATTTGTGTGACACATTCAGCAGCAACAACCCTGGCATTAAACGCTGGTGAACACCAGTCAATCACTCCTCAGAGAACTAGTTTCTAGTGCCCAATTGTAAAGATTAACATTTCGAGCTGGGAAGTATCAGCTTCCAACAACCATGTACATTCTTCCAGTGACGGTGTGAACATACTTCATTTCTATTTACAGTCGTCCTATTTATATAGCACAAATAAAATACATAGACATGTTTTCTTAACTTAGATGTAATAGACTTATCACAGAAATATATATGAATATTATATCATCAAAGAAACGTATTATGCTATATTAGGTAATTGTATTACACCATCTCGTTAAGTTGTCGCATCATAGGCATAATCATACATTAATAAGATACCAAAAATTCTGAGAATATTGTTGCATTACATCAAGGAATGCCTCAAGAATAGGATGATTAAATCAGATTAGCTACTTGCCCCTTAACTTTTATTCACTATTTAAGGTACAGGTGGATTATCTGAGACATGTTTTATTAATTTCCTTCCCCCTCTTTATTTATACCATGGCTTTTCTGTAAAGCCTTATTGCTTATGCCTGTCTTATTGATGAAAAATATCAGCGAAAATTGTAATGCAAATGCCAGGTTAGGGGTAGTGAGACATATTTTGTCCAAGTTATCAGAGAGTGGCAGTTTTTAGCTCTGAACCCCTCATAGTAGCGTGATACCAGTATTTTGACGTCGAATGAATCAAAACTTCGCCCCCATCACGACAAAATCCTCAGACTGCAGAAAATTCCCACAAAGGCACGACTGGCCAGCTTTTTTAGCCCTGTCATTCTTGGTTTTGATTTCCTGTAAACTGTATCAATCTGGCCAGAAATTTCTAAACATGACTGTCAGATAGACAGCTTGTGCTTACTGCAACAATCACTTTGACCCAAAATGTTTTTAATACATTTTCCCCGTTTGAAAGCTTGCAAACGGTTCAATATTGACGATTTCAACAAAAGATGACAGGTGAGGTCAGTCAGCACCTTTTGAAAGCATGTACTAACATTATCTAGCACCTGCCGAACGCGTCTTCGAAAAAAGTGGAACGACGCGTAAGAATTATACAACATTTTGAGGAGTGGTTTTTGGAAGTATTGTTTCAAAATTAGCTAGTTTGGCATGCCTACCTTAAATAAATGTAAGCTGATGGAGATTATAACGTTGCCTCTTGAGTATAATACTGGTTATGTGAGTTGTGACCACGCTCTTAAAGCGAAATGCTGCCATTTTCTCGGATTTAATCCAGAATAATCACTTTTTAAAAACTGTTGTCATGTGGTCAATGCCATTTATTTTTCAGATAGATATAATTCTGCTATAATGCAGCAAACAATCATGCTCCATACCAAATAACAATCAATGTCAATTTGATTTCACTCGGCCACATTGTATTCATAAATTTCCGTATTATCAGAAGTAGATGTTAGGACTCGTGACGAACAATCGCTTGGTGTATTTTTATTTTCATTTTATTTACGAGATCATCAACGGGGAAGTCCCCAAGTACAGATGAAGTCAGCTTGTTAAGAATCTATACAAATGCATACACAGTCGTCATGGTAACACAAAAATCAGGATTACAGAAATAAAACACTGATAGATATTTCAATGTATTAAGCTAAAAAGAACAAAGTTGATATGCATGTAAAGACGAAAGAGTAAAAAATTAAATTGATCAAACCCTAAAAAGTGAATCACAGCGATGCCACATATGCCTGGACCGACGAACAAAGCGCATTAAATGAGTCGTGGAACATATCGACCCCCTGGCATTGTCTTAAAAAACGTTCATAGCCGTTAGCAGCCTCTCAAACAAACCCTCCTTCACAGTTCTCACCCTGACGAATGGAACATTGCATAGGCTGCGCTGCCTTGGAGTCGGGCTGGTACATACAGATTAAATAGTTGAGTAAAGCTGACGAGTCTATCCTACCCCTAAAAACATTACGTAGAAACATTAAATCATACTGCACTCTTCAAGCCTTCAATGATGACATATTGAAATGGTTGAGCAGGTCACTGTACGCGAGTGATGCTGATTGATTATGGGAATGCGCGTTGAGCCACATTAAGAATTTATGCTGAGTTCTCTCAAGTATATCAGTGTGAGTCCCTGCAGCTCCTGCCCAGATCGCACAGCCGTACTCAAGTATCGAGCGAACATTCGCGCAGAACGATGCGACCGCTGCTGGTCTTCTGAAATGGCCTCTCGGGCCAGCTACTTGAAGTGACCGGATCAGCAAACCTAGTGCCCTATTGGCTTTTTTGGCAGACATTTCAATGTGGTTTGCAAATGTAAGCTTGGTGTCCAAGACAACTCCTAGGTCACGAATGGTTTCAACATGTTTCAGGGTGGTATTTTCAACAAAGTATGTTGTTTCTATTGGCTTAATTTTTAGGGTCATCCGAAACGCTTTGCATTTGGTCGGGTTCAGCTTTAGCTTCCAGGTACAGGACCACTGGCAAAGCCTCCGCAGGTCTGCTTCAGCCTAAGTCTGCTTGCAGAGTTGCCGAGTCAGAAACGTGAGATATTTCCGGTGAATGTTTACATCATCTGCAAACATTAAGCATTCAGAAAATATTTCAGCCGGCAGGTCATTGATGAATATGGTGAAGAGCAGTGGTGATAGCAAACCCCTTCAGGCGTCCCAGATGTTATTTGAAGCCGCTTGGAACACTTGCCATTTACTACAACACGTTGCTGTCTGTTGTGTAAGTATGAAGAAAACCAGATCAAAGCAGTGTCAGAAATGTTGAAAGAACTTTTGAGTTTATGAATTAAAAGTGAGTGATTAACACTTTGAAATGCCGCTGTGTCGTCAGTCTAAATACACTCAGTTTATGAGCCTTGTGATATGGATTCCCAGGCAGTACGGAGATGCGTTGCCAGGTTTGAGCTGCATGATCGCCGACAGACGAATCCGTGTTGCGCGGGTGCCAATACTGGACGTACATATTACAGTAACTGTATGTGTGTTGCTTTAAAAAAACTCTAAAAGTATCTTTCTCCCCCTCTCTCTCAAATAGGTGAAATTTCCTTCGAAATGTGAGATCAACATCAGGCTCATGTCACTCAGAATTACAATGTCGTGAGGCTTTTATTGGAATGTCACACCAGGTTCTGTAAATTTTAGGTGCCTCAATTTATTGTTCATATCCAATATAGCGGGTTTTCACCATGGTTTGGGAGTGGCTTTAAGGTCCACATTTAGAGTGTTGGTACTCACACAGAAACTAATAGGCTGTCGTTAAAAACCCTGCAGGCTGTGCTTTGAGCCAACATCAAATGGCTGGAACTGACACTGGACTCTGGCTATCTCGTGCGCCCGTGCAGAGACTTTTTACCAGGCCTGCCCCATTCGCTGAAACTGTGAATTCAAAATTTTCTGCGTGATGGCAGAGTTAAGTTCGTCTGTGAATGCCTAGAGGCCTTTTTGATGAGTTACCTGCTCTTCGATTTCCTATCTGGGCACATTGCGTCATAGTTGAACATATTGCAAAAGGTCGTTGGGCATTTGTACAAAGGGCACCCGCAGATTATTGGGCCTATTTGAAGGTCTCGTGGTGCTTCACATGTTGTTTTCTTTACGAGGTTAAATAAGCTCACAATCAGGACGTCAAACCCTTTTGAATATAGTAACTTAAAATAAATGAAACCAGACGTAACATGGAGACTGCATATGTAAAAACTTTCCATTAATCGGCACTTTGACATAAAACAGACTGACTGCGATATCCCCAGTGCTGGAAGTTCACTCCATCAATACGTTCTCAATTATAGTCTAAATCAGGTGTATCTTTCTGACTTGTGCAAACTTTATGTTATCTCAGCGAGTGATTGAAAGTGCTCTCACATACTAGAAATTGTTTCTTTTTTAATCTACTGGTTTTGTATGATAGGGAATTTGCAATCAAACTCTGGGGAACTATTTTTCTAAGATAGCAATATACATACCTGCGATGTTCTTAAAACATGAAGAAAATTAATTTTCCTCACAGATAGATTTGGTATCACTCCTGACTTTTTGATGAGGTATTTTTGTCCTCAATAAATTTCAACTGCTCCCTCGGCAACCCCTGTCCAACCCGAGACATACTCCTGGATCCGCCTATGGATGAGTTATGTCCATTTAGTGTTAGGACTAAACGCATATATACGATGCTTTGCCCCCATTCAATGTAGGCACAACACTAAAATACGTTTGAAAGTTAGCAAACCCCCTAATGACGGTTCCTGAGCACGCCTATGATATCCTATTATCATATAATACACGGATGGGATCAATACACCCTTACGTTTATCCCTCCCGTCCATTATGTAGGATGTTTATTCACTTTGGAAGAGTTCAAATGGATAACATTTTAGACCCAAATTTTGAGCTCCTGGAACCGCCTATGGCCAAAAATATATCGAAATACATACCAACTTTCATCCCAAATCTCATTTCGTGTTAGGACTAAATGCATAGTTACAATGCTTTGTCCCATTCAATGCACACACAATACTAAAATGAACTTGAGTTCGTGTGAACCTCCTAATTACGGTACCTGAGCACGCCTATGGGTTCTTATAATCATATAATACATATATGGGATCAATTCATGTTTATATTTACCCTACCCAAACATTTTGTACCCAATCTACTTACTTTGGAAGAGTTCGGGTGGCCAACATTGTAAACCCCCCATTTTGAGCTTCTGAAACCGCCTATGGCCAAAATTATATCAAAATATGCATCAACTGTAAATCTAAGTCTCAGTAATAGCATTCAAACATTACAACTGCCGCCAATTTGTAACAGACAGCTTTATTGTAGGAGAAACGCAACACAGGCGCCAATGATCGGCTTCTGGATAAAACCCCCAAATAAGCAAGCCATAAGTCCACCTCTGGCACATATGTTTTTTTCCAAATTTTCAGGGAACACGCGCTATTTAGTTCTCAGAAAAGTGACAAAATCTCAAGAGCCTGTCTCAAACCGTTCCGGAGATACTATGGAAAAACTTGAGGGGTGGGCAGGATCTGCCCCCTGTTGAAAATAGGGTTAAGCCTGATTTTGCAAACCAGGGCAATTACAAATTGGGACATTTCCCAAACACAGTTATCAGATGAATTAATCATAGTCACGACTCATTCAGTAAAACATGATTCACAATTCACTGGGCAGGTGGAACTGTGTTCTCCGATCAATTTATCAGGAGGCTACTTAAGTCTGACAGCAACATGATGGATCTTGTCATCAACTGCATCGAACGGCGTAGATCTCAAACGAGACCCTATCTATAGATTTGTGGCACTGTAACAAGACATACCGCTAAATTTTCCGGAAAGCGATAACAAGTTAGCTCCTGTCACTAGTTCCAACTAACCTCGAACTTTTTATTACTGACTGGCTCTGCCCGCTAACGCGATTTTTCGCAATCCATGAGCGATCGCCGAGAAGACGCAGTCACTAAGGATGAGCTCTGAGTCGGATGCGAGGGGGTCAAACGCCAGCTGACGCCGAATGGTCACGTGACTTGGCGCCAGATGCAACTCCGAACGCCCGCGGCGTGGCCGCACAATAAAAATGCGACAAGAAACGCGCTGATTTCGACAACAGTTGGCTCGTTTCAAGGTTAGCCATCGGCTGCTGCGCCGGCGCGCCGGGTGTTCGCCAATTCCTCCGGTAATGGTTTCCCAACAGGTTGAGCAGCCCGCGTGAACGGATACGGACACCTGTCGCACCAGCCAGGAATTACAGGGGGACCTTCGGCACGGGCGTTCCCAGGGCAGGGGAGGGGGTGGGTGGGTAGTTCGTGATGACCGCCTTCCGCCTTGTTTGAAAAATCACCACGATACTCTCGGAAAAAAATATAATTTTTCAGAGAAGAAGTCGAGACTGATTTGCTAGATACGGCTACGATAGCGGTGGACAGATGCGTGAGCGGCATCCTCTGCCCCCAGACGTCATCAACAGGTGGCCATCAAATGGCAGTCAGCTGGCGCCGGACGCCCCCTGGTGGTGGCCGGCTGCGTCAGGTTTGTATTCTGGGCTTCACTTTTGTCCCAGAAGTCCTAACTGACGCACATCAGGAGCCAGGTGTGCTGCTGCCTCCAGTGATGGAGACTTAAAGGGAATGTGGCACCTCGGTCGAATCCTGGAATTTAGTGTAATTAGGCGCACTTTTAGCCGAAAATAGTGAAACCATTCATGGCTTCTCTGAAAAATGTACAATAAACTCAATATTTTTATTTTTAAAATGCTCCTCTAGGCAAAGAAACAAATATCAGCCTGCGGATGATGTCATGATCTGGCAACCACTACCATACTTGAAACGCTTTAAGAGGTTCAATTGGCTGGTGCTCATCGTGACGTCAGCATATGTCGTCACACCAACAGCCATGACAACTGTGGCCTGCTGCTAGGGGTACAAGAGGGGTACATTGCAGGTAGATTTTAGCTTTTTCTACGGAAATCTCGAGTTCAGGGGTCTAAAAAGTGAGCTTGTGGTCGCCGACTAAAATCCAAGCTTCTTCGATGGTCGCCGAACCTAATGCTACATGTATTACAAAATCGGTCTTAAAATTGGTATAAATATGGCTATAGGGAAGCACTGGCGAGTGCAAGGGGGATGGTTCCAATAAAATATAGATATAAAAACCTATAAAATATAGATCGAGTTTCTCGATATCGATGACCTAAGCCAGAATCAAGTCATTACCTAAAAATTTCATGAGATTATAATTCAGTATTAAAGTCAAAGTTATGATCTGAAAGCAACAAAACTATATATGCTGGCCCTTAACCCTAGCCCCGGTGACCAGCATGAATCACCTATGAACCCCCTGGTGGGGGGTGTTAAAAATGACACCCTCGATCTCGGAAACAAAGAAAGAAGCGGAAAAAGCGATCGAAAGGTCACCGGAAATGCAATCGGCGTTACTCCTGGAATTTTTGCGTAAGGTCAATACTGTGGTCACCAGAGGGGAAAATTCATATACGTCAAAATGTATCAAATGCAGTGCTCTATAAAACCTTGCTTATCTCCGTACGCAAAATAGCCGGAACCACTTTCTCAACGCTATTCGACAGAGCCCGACCAGCTCTTTCACTAAGGCAACATCCATTTTCATATCAGGTCAAAGGCTAGGGCGCAACAGGACACTGAATATTGGAGATGTTATCACGTAGCTTCAAGTTATAATAGGAAGAACGCTCGCTTTCAGCGTGATATGTCGGACCTAAAAGCCAATGTTGGATAGTGATCAGTCATTTATACGCACTACGCAGTCATGAATACGTATCGATAGTGCCCACTGAGCTTAGGTTAAGTCTGTTTGGAGGTCAATCGAGGTCAAAGATGATACGCTGTCCGTACACAAGGGCAATCAAATGGGCGCCGAAAGCTGTGGGACGGGGTACCTACGCATCCCCTGTTGGCCAACCAGGGGGACATCTCCCAAAATTTTCGGTTCATCGTCAATAATGCTGTCAGGTACCAAATATGCTCACAATGCCCCTGCCCCGGCCAGCACCAGCCCGGGTCCGTTCCCCTGTAAAAATTCCGTGGCAGCACCCCTGGGCATTAAAATTTTCGCCCATTACTTCTATACCAAGCAAGATACAACCATGATTGATTCACCATTGTTGTTCTCTCATCAATAATGGTTTTATTTTGTGTCCATCCATGTGAAAATTGTTAGGCCTTATCTTAGAGACAAATAAAAGGGTTTGCAGCACCTTAAAAAGAGCCTCAGAAACAGTTCCGATGTTTCATTTAACTAGAGAAAAACATTTTTCATGTACATACATGCGTCATGAAATACTTGTCATTCTTCACCTTGAGGCGCCACAAATCAGATAAATTCCTGTAACATTTCAAATAAATAATTCAAACATTATTCATTGGCAACATTTCCTCAGAAGTACAGTGGAAAATATCAACCATTGCTAAGATGAGGCCCAATTTTTGCTCCATTGTTGAACATGGTTCTACTCAAAGCAATAGCAATGCTGTCTCTTGGGAATAACCTTATTTTCTTTGCATGACATCATTCCCATGATAATTATTTCCAAAGCTCTTAATTGATGCATTTTAGCATTAATAATCAGGACTGAAAAAGTTTCCAGAATAGTTGCTGATGACCCATTTGGACCAGGATTGGGTACTGAGAAGAACAGTTTGCATTTCAGCAACCTGTTCTTTTGTGGTGGATACAATCTGTGATATTTCTACTGTACCTCTGTGGCAGTGCTTCCATAGTTCATCCATGCTAGAGAAAACAAAACGAGTCAACTTTCTTGTGACAAAAATACAAGATATTATCAGAAACTTGGATACATATAATCAATCAGTTAAAAACATACACACACACCCTGATCACCCAGTGTGCATCCATCTGTGCAAAAGACACAGCTTATTCTATGTTTGGCAGACTTGGATTGGACCATTGTCCTTGCAGTGGAGTCTTCTGGCAAATTGGAAATGGTTTTTACATCTTTGTGCTGTGCAGGAATGCACATTTATATCCCTTATGGGGTACCAATGCAAAGTGATGGATCTAGGATTTTAGTAGGGGCAGCCCTCTGAGATTGCATCCTGTCAACCAAAAGGGGCACACTTTACCCAAAAGGGTGGCTATCGTCATATCAGTGGGAGAAAACTGTAATTGGTGTGACTTAAAAATGGTAACAGTGCCATAAATGGGAATGCTTGACCCATAGATGGGAACACCCATTCCCAATTATGGGAATGCTTGAGACCATTTTCAGAACAAAATTTTGGGCCATGAAACAAACTTTTCGTCTTTCTACCTGGCTTATTTCTGTTCTTCAAATTTTAGAGGGCATTTATCTTTCAAACAGAAACAGGAAATCATACTTTATACCCTGCTTCAAATATTGAAGCTCAACATGTTTATTATGATCATTCACATGTCTTGGTGGATCTGTGTAAATAAAACACTAGTCATATACAAAATCAATTAATAGATATCTAGAAAAACAACAAAAAGTTTTTAAATATTTGATTTATATTGCCACTTGAGATAATAATATATACAGACCAAGACATATGGCCATACAGAACATGATGCGAGCCAACCTAGCATAAAAACCTGTTTTCAGCACCTTTAATGCCATTTTACACAACTTCTAAACTTCAAAGCTCCATCTGTAGCCCCATCATTTGTATTCTAGTGGTGGGGGCAGTAGCAGGTATTTTCTGCCTCGCAGATCTGGTTTAATCAGTTTTGGGGTACCCTTTTCTTCAGGCCGCACTTAATCCTTTCAAACTTACGGGGTCCTGAACTCGAGTTCAGGGATCCCTTGGACCTGTCACTGCTGTGGCACCCCAAATGGAAGCTCATGTTTATTTCTGTGCCTACTAAGAGCATCCTAAAAAATTTCCTATTTCTCATTTCAGGGACTTAAAAATCGTTAAATAACAGGCCTACTTGGTCACCCAGTTATATGTCCAGCTATAAGGCAAGAACATGGTGGTATCAAAAATAGTATACTTGTAATGGATAGTCTCATAATTAGGCACCACAAAAATCGTTCAGAATATCCACGCCCTTGGGAATGTGTGACTATAGAACAATGTTTACGGTGACATTTCAGTGTGATTGTGGTTGGAAAGAGTTTAAACATGCACCACTGGTATTCAGTTTTTTCCTTCTGAGACTTTTCGCGGTAAAGCAAAACAAGGAAACATCATTGCAAGTAGACTCCAAAACCCACCTAGATTGCACGGACCGTCTATGATAAACGCACATCTTGATTTAACCCCTTGGATTTAACAAATTGAACACCAGTCGTCAAAAACGGCGCCCACCAACAAGAATACAAAAATATTAGCGGCAGCTCACGCCGCGCTCGTTCTGACGCCCGCACACCGAAAATGTACCAGGGCGACCACCTGCGACCAGGCAACCACGCAAGTCGGCGGTTTCGGCCGACTCGGTCGCCCATTGGTCGCCTATTGAAAAAATGAAAATCACTGACTTGGTACCGACTCGTGACGGATTCTGGTACATTCTAGTTTGAACTTAAAAATAATACATAGATATGTAGATACGGTATAAGGAGATGGCATCAGCTAAGGTACCAGGTAATTTCAGTCGCTTTTCATAAAATTGGAACCAAAAATTGTAATAAGAAGAAACATAACTAGCAAAGACTAGCAGCAACTAAGGGCGGTGATGATGCCAGATGTAATCGGCCAAAGATGCCCCGTTGTAGCCAAGCTGTCTTTCAGAAACGCCAAACAAGCCGGGAAACGAAGGCTAACTTGGCTCTTTGTCGAAGTAGATTCTGCCCATTCTTGGCTAAAGGAACTGGCAGACTTCATCCAATAGATTTTTATGGGCACTGGGTGTATTACGATGACGCGTGGAGACAGTGGAGAGGGTAAGCATATTTAGAAGCAGGAGCGGATGGTGGAAGCTAAAATCATGGGAAAACAGATGGAATCAGAGTTTGAGACGGTTGCTGGTCGCCAACTAAAAGATGATAGGGTCGCCGACGGCGTGGTAGATCGGCAGTTTTTGACCCTGCTCGAGTTCCAAGACAAATGCTATATTGAGTACCGGGTTTTCCGACTTGCTTTACAGCCTGGCTATCTCAGTTAAAATCACGTTATGAAGGTGCCACCTTCCCTTTAACTGGATTTTCACCATAGCTACATAATGTTTCTGAAGCCATGTGATGCACTTCAGTATCATGAAAATATCATTATTTGATAATGGTATGCTATCTCTCTGATGGGAAGAGAGAATGCTATTGAAATATATCATGGTACACGGTTGGCGGTTGTGCCAAACACGTCACGAAATGAAGGGGAAGACGATAGGACAGTCACTCGACGCCAAAACCGTCAATGTGTCGGATGCATTGCAGTCATGGTAAAAAGCCATCACTTTTAGGGCGATGTCGACGCAGTGGTGATGTTTTCAAACTTATCATGTGTGAGTGGCATAGAAGTGCTTCAGCAACGTAAACAAAAACATAAACTTAACAGCATCGCTTCAGAAGCTTACAAACAGTTCGTCGCTTAGCCCTATTCCCGACAAGGGGAGGTGGATTCTGCCCATCCCTCATGTTTTTTAAGGATATCTTAAAAAAATGGTGATAGACACTTGCAAATTTCTACATTTTTCCAAAACTAAATTGGTCAGATTTCCTGAAAGTTTTGAAACAATATCGTAAACAGAGGCGGAACTGTAGCTCGGTATTTAGTGAGGATTTATTCGCAAACCAAATATGATCGTGTACGGTGAGTTTCTCGTACATACAACATAAACGTCGGTAACAACATTGAGAGTGGTTAGAAGGTTTGAATGTTATGAATGAGATACCAGGTGATGGCTTATTCACATTTTGATATATGTTTAGGCTTGTTTACCATACTAAGCTCGTTACCCAACCATTTGAATTCGTTTACCCTAACCCATCGTCGATGATTATGTCCCTTGCTCTTCATTCGTCTGCCAGAGAGAGAGAGAGAGAGAGAGAGAGAGAGAGAGAGAGAGAGAGAGAGAGAGAGAGAGGAGGAGAGGAGAGAGAGAGAGGAGGGAGAGAGAGAGAGAGACATTAGTTTGACATGCAATAATGATAAATTCTCGGAAAGCCTGCTGAAAGTAGGGTGTCATAAATTGCGAAGTGTCGTTGGAGTGACCTTGAACCCTAAAAAGATGATGAAACAGAAGACAGTAACAGCGATAAAGAGACTTAAAATCCACCCAAAAAAATATGCCCGTCGGCCAAAAAAATATATAGGGCAAAGATCGACAGCCTAAGAAGGCAAAGGACCCCACAGTCCAGAAACAAAAGCGCCTAAGTCCTAAAAAAACAAAAAGCAGAAAATTGATAATACACGGTAAGATGTAAAATAAAAAATGTGGTATGAGACAAACGCAAAGTTTCAGTCCTTGACCGTAGTCAGGCGAGGAGTGTTACACTCCTGACCTGGCAACGGTCAAGGACCGAAACGTTGCATTTACCTCATCCCATGCTCTTTACCTCTTTAGCTCTTACCGTGTCTGCCTTTTTGGGCTCTTTGTTTTTAGGGCTTAGGCGTTTTACATTCTAGACTTTGGCATCTTTTGCCTTTTTGGGCTATCTTTGTCTGAGATGTTAGCTTTTTGTGTTTTTTGGCCAATGGGTATTTTTGGGTGGGATTTAAGTCTTTTAGCAATTTTACGGTCCTCTGTATTATCATCTTTTCAGTATTCAAGTTTACTCCTACAGCACTTTGCAATTTATGGCACCCTACCTTCAGCAGGCTTTCCGAGAAATCACCATTATAATGCCTAACAGCATGAAGGGACTTGTTCCCGGCTTATGGGACACCTAATCAAACTTTCAAATAAATAACTAGCTTAAGAGTAAGATGTGTACTCTTCCGGATATCAGAGAGTCCCCCAGCCTTCTGGGCAAGATGGGGCTTTTCCGACCTATGCCATGAATTTTGTTTCACTCGCAGGTGTGCTGTCGTGGGAAGAAAACAAAATAATAGTCGTAACCAAATGCCTTTTAGCCGTCGCTCGCTCCCTCGGTAACCTTGACGATCTACCTCATCGCCAAATCTCTGCGCCCACCTGTGTGCGCGATCGAAGATAGCCGGTGATGTGTTACGACAGAGCCGTTGCCGTGAGGATCATCAGAAGGGAAATCCAGAATAAACACACGTCGTTTTCACGGGATTATATAATAAAAAAGCTGTTCATTCTGAGTTTTTTAACATCCCAGAAGGTAGTTATCGAAACTGGAGACGATTTTTGCAACCAGGTGCGGTTCTGAGCGCTGACGTGTCTGATTCTCATGAGGAACGATTTCAGATGTTTGTACCTAGCTACCACCCATCACCTGGCCTGGACACCTGGACGACTGAAAACAACCGAAGTCAGATAACGTAAGGAGCGGCGGACTTGGTGGTTTTGTGCTAGCATTTTGAAGGGTGGACACGCTGAATATGGAAATATACTCTGTTATCTCTGGACGACCTTAGCATATTTGAAAATGTGAGATGAGTGAGGAAGACAATTAATTCCGGGTGGTAAGAATCTCCTCACGTTCCTCTCCACCCGAGAAGGATCAAATAATTTGTTGGGATTATGCCGGTTAGTTTTTCTACGTCCTTTCAATGTGAAAGACTGTCATTTTACAGGGGCATTGCCACGGATTTTCACGTAGGGGGCCGGAGCGAAAGTAGGGGGAGGGGGCGTGGCCGGTGGAAAATCCCTTGAATCCCCTATGTCCGCTTAAATTCGTCATTTGTAATGGTATTTCCGACCCAAAGTGGGGGGCCGGCTCCCACTTCCCAAGATTAGCCCCCCCGGTGGCAACACCCTTTGTCATATGGACAGTTAAGGCGGTCGATAATATTATATCAATGCCTGTTGCCATATGGTCTCATAATTTCCGGTTGGATGTTATTTTAACACAGTTAGTGCAGGAGGCTATGAATGGGTTTGTGTTCGGTGAGACGTCTAAATCTCCGTCTCGGACATGGTGCCAGAAAGGGATTTCCACGAGGGGTTCTTTGATAATATTTCAAGCCTTACACGTTTACACAATACCCACTGGAATAACCCTACAAACTGGCGGTTCAGTTGAGTACGTGTACCGTGCTTTCAGAATTGAAATTATGGTTCAGCACTATAGAACAAAAGAAAAAAACCCATGTTCAGCATTTGCGTGCACCAAAACTCACCTTTGACGGATGAACAAACTTATCTCTATGTGGATATTGTTCCATATTGTGGTATGGATGATGTTTCTACTGATCTGAATATTGTTTAATGTATTGTTTTGCAACGTTTTGAGAATTAGGACACTCGTAGTCTGGCATTACTCAAATGCTCCTATAATTGATGTGATCTTTCGGTGCCGTCACATATGAAGTGAAATAAGTTTTCGATAAGAGTAGAATAGGAAAACGAGAACGTTTCCGGCAAACGAGCTACAATGTCACATGAGCCGCCTCCTGAAATATGACGTTCAGATCTATGATGATTAAAGGGTTAAGTTAATGGGTTAATGGGATTAAGAAATAGGTGGTACTAGCGTACCCACTCGCCTCTCTGAGTTTGACCCCAACCCAGTTCTACAGAATGTGGGACCACACTGAACTATTCATTTAGTGGTTCGTCTGAAAAAGACTAACAAATTACGCACAGTCACCGAACGGGCAGTTGAATTCATATTTTGCCAGTCACCGAACGGGCAGTTGAATTCATAGATTACGTTTTTGGCTTTTAGTCTGGTCGTGGTTTCTAGGCTACAATTAATTCATAGACTTGCGACTTGTGTACCCATTTCAGAGAGCAATGGGATGAAGGCTGTTTTTGATGTCGTTGAGTGAACAGTTTTGGGACATAATATCTAGTGCAAACTTTTCTTCAGTCTGTAGACGGTCTTCGTGCTCGATTTGTAGAGAAATAGAAGGAGCTCTTTCTGCCTATCTTGTTGGTTTGTCCTTGGCTGAATCAGGGGACTTCGGCTGCTTGCTTGCTCTTGTCCCTGGTTGGGGCTGGTGCTGCGGAGGGGGGTGGCTCAGAATCCTGTTTGGTGGCTCAAAGTGGCTATGTAGGGTTCTTTTGAAGTGTTCCTTGATGTTGCTGGTATTGCGTTTATAATCCCTTCACCAGCTCAATCCATCAGTATGTAGCATACAAAAGAGTCCGGCCCATTCCTCAGGGCACCCATCAACTATTCGTTTCAGGAGAAGGCTGGTGCAAGCTACTTAGACTTGCAATGATCCGTGAAATCACCAGTTAATGGAAATTGCGTTATCGGGTACATATCATGCAGAGGCAGCTGGCGAGGTAGGCCTCCTTAATGATGTGATTAATGCGGGTCGAGTCGACTCTGCAGCAGTTGGCATACATGATATGATATTAAGCTGGGCCTTAAATTGTGCAGCTCACGCGTTTACTTGCAGATTTTCAATTGAAGCGTGCCGTTGAATTTAATCCCTGCGTTGTTCTACCCATAACAATGAACGTCTGCGCTAATGACCTGAAAACGATGCACCACAAACGTGTTTTAGGCTCTATTATGCATGGGACCAACGATTCTACCCTTCACTAGACTCTTTACAATATAGGAGCCACAGGCTACCTAAAATTACTTTGATACCTTGCCTGAAGCCAAGTCCGCAGAAGTGCTTGCAATTTGAACAGATAGCGAAGACCAGGGCATATTTTAACCCGCGCTCCACCGGGGCTCGGGCGCCACCTTCACCCCACCGGGGCCATCGATGGCCTCCCTCTAACTCCGAAAATATGGGGGTTAGCGCAAATCTGCAAAGTGCATTAGAAGGCTCACATAATTTCAGTAAGAAATTACTTCACATGTTTAAGCGCTCAGGTCAATGGTTTGACCTCCAGAGGTCAAGTTAGGTCACGATAGGCTATTTTCACTCAAATATGCAATGCTTAAGAAAACTTGGCATATCTCTTATGCCATTAGAGCTATTGAGATCGGGTAAACTACATTGGATAGGAAAATGCCAGACCTTTCTCCGCTATGTGAAACGTAATGACCTCCCGCCAGTGGTTTTAACTCCAGAGGTCACCTCGTGACCTTATATGAACTGAGGTCATCAAAGGTCAGAAAGTGGCCTTGCGGTATATCAAATGAAAGCTAGTGATGAGACATACACGATGGTGTTTGATTCAACGCTCTAGCTTAATTAGGTCAAAAGTTATTGCCACAACACTTTTTTACCCCTGGTGACCTTGGATGGCCTTGTAGAGGTCAAAGGGCACATATGGCCCCTGGGATCCGTAAAAGTGTGTCAAAAAACGCTTTTCTAAGCAAGCTGAGCATTTGCAATCGTTTTTGTGGCTTTTACATCATAAGACAGCTTTTTCCCATGCTTTTTCATTGGGAGAGGTCACCTCGCGACCTGACCTTGGGTCACGAAATAGAAAAATCTCGGATGCACACCTTCTAGACCCTGGCTGGGCCATAAACTGTAGGAAGTTTCAAATTGATCGACTGAGAAACGTAGCTCTTATAGAGCTCAAAAGTTGAAGTGAGGTGACCTTGGTTGACCTCACCTGGTGACCTGACCTTAGGTGACCCGGGGTAAAAATTTTAGGGATGGTGTGAAAATGATGGGGTGAGAGATAGAGCCCTCAACTGTGGTCCTGCATTTCATTTTTTTCTGCTATCCCGAAAAACCTAAGGGGGGCCATCGATGGCCCCGCCGGTGGGGCGAGGGTTATGCTACAAACTGGTGGGCATTTTGCCCACCAGTCCCCCATGCTATGTCCACCCGTAAACGGCCCTGAACGGCCCAGTGTCCACCAGTCATTAGTAATTTGGTGCTCAAGGATTGCCATTTTCAGCCGAATGCCCACTAGTCCCGATTCCTTAAAATATGCCCCGGCGAAGGTCGTTGTGCAGATGCTGGTATATTATAATCTAAATACATTTATTTCAAGATTGGTACGTGAATCGCTTACAGAAGGGTTCAAAAAGGTTCTTACAAGCAAGGTTTTCATAGGCACAGGAACTTTTTCCAAGTTTGGGGGCAAAAGTTGTCACCGCTGTTGGGGTCAAATACGATTCGGCCTATAACTTGATTGGTAAAGGAAAAGGTCGGAATCGGCTCGAGGCTTGGGGGTACTGCCCCTAATCCAAAATTGGGGGAGGGGATCAGCCACCCTCTCCCCCATTCCTGCGCTCATGAGGTTACCTGCGTAGGAAGATGGAATATGCTGCTCCAATATCCTATATACCTAAGAATGCACTGACGCATATTTAGCTTAAAAATAATGGATGACTCAAAAGCCTCCTCCTTGTACAGGCATGTGAAGAACCAATTGAACATAGCATAACTTTCAAAGAATAACCATTGCATCATTAGTTCAGCTAACAAATATTAGACAACCAATTAGGCGGGTGTGCGAGACAAATTTTGAGGATATTGACAGCTTTTGAAAACGCTCACGACGATGCACTTCACCAAGAAACTTACTAAGGGCCGAGCAGGTAATTTATTTATTTATTTATTTATTTATATCGCTAACAGATGTATATCAATTTACAGGCGAAGTCAGAGCCTAAAAATAAACAATATGCTACAAGTAAAAGACACGAGAACACTACAATGAATCACCCCAGGCTAGGATGTTCCTCCCCGAGGATAAATGATACTGGTAAAACATGAATTGAAAATTACCTGCTGCGGCGAGAGCGTTGGCTCGCAGCAAGTACACGGGTGAACGTATGTATTTTAAAACATTGACTTTAAAACTGCTAAAGATTCTAAAAATAGGTCGGAACCGGAACATGATAAGAAGGCATTCATTGCCCGCGGGATCCGACACAAAGCCCCTGGCCCACAGTGTTCCACGCCCGCGCCGCTCCGCGAAAAGATGACGCGTGCGAGTTGATCGAGATGGCACGTGTGAGGAAATTTACTTAACAGAATTTCAGAATCTATTTTTCACAATAAATACTTTTTAGAAAAAGCAGATCGTGTTGAATTCTTCGAGATTCAGAGATGTTACGCCAAAATGATGCATGAGAGCGTCATAGGACAATGATAAGCATGGTCTGATTGTGTGATGATTTAGCCATAGAAGGAACTTATGCTGCACTCGATCAGCCCGCACGCCATGAGATTTGGCCGCGCCTGCCCAGATCCGCTGCAGTACTCCAGATGAGAGCGTACATTGGCATAATATGCTGTAGTAAATACTTTTTTTCAAATTTTGCAGTTTTTGAGCCATTTTGGAAGATCGGATTAGGAGACCTAGAGCCCTGTTGGTTTTTTACTACATGGGATACGTGAGCCGAGAATGTTAATTTACTGTCCAATATTACACCTAGGTCATGAATTTTATCTACCGAATTTGGCAGCGTTCCAATGATATTGCGTCGGACAGGTGGCGCCAGAGGGTCATCGTGAACGAGTGACATTTTGAGGGATTTAGTATGAGGCCCCATCTGACAGACCACGACTGCAAGCGATCGAGATCGCGCTGCAACAGCAGCCCGTCGTGGGGCGATGATTTTGCGGTAATTTTGACATCGTCGCATACATCAAGCAGTTTGAACCATTTCACTTGGAAGGTATTTATGAAGAGCGAAAATAGAAGCGGGGCCACTAAAGATCCTTCCGGTAACCCGAGGTTACTGAGACCCAGTCGGACGTTTTACCGTTCCGATGACCCGCTGACGCCTATCAGAGATACGAGACAAACAGTTTAGAGCCGAATCTTTCAGGTGATGTTTTTAGTTTGTGAATAGGGGGATAATTAAAAAACCAAGGTCAAATACCAAACATTTGGGGAGCTCCCTGGTTCGCGGGTTGGGATGCGCTCCCCTACCCCCGGCGCACGCTTCCGACGCCCCGGGGGTAATTATGCGGATGGATGTATGGATCAAGAACTCTTGCTAAAGAGGGTGTGTATCTATACGGAATCTAGAGTCGTGTCCTTTAAATAAGACTTAACCGACAAGATCTGGAATCAATTCAACGCTGGATCTCCCGTGGCTTTCTTGTTCCATGCCACAGTGAGTGTGGGATAGTGTTTGAGTTAGTGCCGTGTAAGTGGACTTCGGCATGCTGATAGGAAACAATTCCTCTCTCCTCGAGTGAAAACCCGGTGAGCTGAACGGTTCTGGGAGACTGTCCTGGAATCCAGCCCTGTGGGAACGGTGCCCAGCCACCAGAACAGCATCTACCGGGATGTAAGCCCGATGTGACCGCAAGCTCACGCGCCGCGTCTCTCTCTGTTGGAGCGAGGGCTTGGTTGATGGAAACACCGGCCGAGTGTGACAGCAACGCCCTCCCTGTCAACAGACCGTTACAGAGTCGGAGAAACGAGAGGCGTTCTCTCGGGGCATGATGTGAATGGAATGGAAACATATGCTGGATGGTGAGGAAAGCAGAAGCAGCCACACGTGCACCATTCATTCGGATAAAGCCAAACCGTAGGCGTTTTGTTTCACCTACCTGAATAGCCTGTAACTGCAATGTTTCTGGAGGAATCAACATCTAATTGCAGCCCGGAGCAATAAATATTATTCTAAATACATTATTTAGGACTTCTTCACAAGGAAACACATAAAAAACTTGAAACTTTCAGCAGTGTCATAAAAGCCATCGTCAGTGTAAGCGTTCGATAGCACCATTAGACAGACAAAGACACTGGAAATAAAAACAAAATCCTGCAAGTTACGGAGCGTTAATACCGAGGGGGCGTACAGCGCCTGCGAGGTCTCTCCCTACAGTGGACAAAACTCAACACATGAGTCCCGGCCCAAACGTCACGCTAATGAAAAGCTTATATCTCCGAAAGGGTGCAGCATACCTTGGCGGGGTTTTCACCATGGTATAGCCTTATTGATTTAATTACTGACTGAACATAACAGAGATAGCTAAGGTGTTTGGAAAGACATAGCAGAGTTTTTTATTCGATTAACTATGAAATGGAATTCTCCACGTTGAACAAAAATTGACGCTTTCTGTAGCTGTATTCAGTCCTTCTGCAGCGAGTAATCGGATGTTATCGATCGAATAGAGGATATATTCGAACAGATGATCTATTCGGTCGGTACCATCCGACTACTCACTGACGATGGGCCGAATACAGCTTGAAAGCTCCGAATCTATTATTTTTCAAGGTGGAGAAGTCCATTTCATGGTAAATACAGGTGGGGTGTTGGTGATACTTACAGCATGTGTAAAAGTAGTGGCATAATAAAACCAACGAATACCCGTCATTTATTGCGGCTATAACTCGGTTTTGACGTATATAAATAGGACCAAAATTGGTGTGCAGGTCGCACCAATGCTGTTGGTTAAAAGGTGAAAGTCCATTTAATCCCGGATCAAACTGCTGGCGTGCAGGTGCACGGGAAAGAGCTAAGCAGATTTCACTCCCATGTTATTAGTCAGAACTTATTGATCTCACCGTGATGGAGTTTAGAGCCTATATTCGGGCTGATCTAAGAACAAGATAGCATTAGTTATATTTAGGGTCGTAAGCTATATGCGCACGTGTGCACTCCTCTTCATATCTCAGAAGCTACTGGCTCGATTAGCCGCATTTGGCACGCTCGATTTGGTACCAGGCTCGATTTGGTACGCATATTTGTGTCCACAAAATAGCCGAACTGCACCGACGAGTATTAGAGCCATGCCTCGCGAGCGCACGTGCATGCCCTTCAATAATGAACAATTGAATTTGCTTTAAAACTTAAGTATGTGACATGAACTGCCATGCAGATGTGGCGTGAGTTTCGCGCTGAACTGTTCTTATGAATGTTTGCTGTATAGTATATACTGAATTACACGGGCATACGCGTTTAGCATTAACATAAACTTTTTTCTCCAGGGTTGGGGATATGAGCCTAAATTTTAGGTACTGTCACTCAAATACTGTTGGTGACAGCAATACCAAAACTTCACCGTGGGGTGGGGCTGTCAAATGACACATACTATGTAGTGTCATTTTTGTTTTTTGCTCAATAGTCTTGTTTAACGAAGAACTACACAAAGCTTGTGGAAGCTTTTTTAATTCAAAACAGGTGTATTTCTGAATCTATCGATGCCTAATCAAGCGTACCAGTGATATAAATCTACATCCAAGTACCATCTACAATGCGCAAATAGAAGCAACGTTTTGTGAGGTACGTGTCAGCCCTAAGTACAGTTTATGCTAAAACGTTGCAAGTTGGTGCATTCAGAACTTCTTCTACTACAAATTGTGAATGACGAGTGATAAGGAGACAACGTAGAAACGATTAACTTATCCACCGACCATCGACTGGGGCGCCATCCGACGGCGCCATCGACCGGCGACTGACCGGAAAGTATCGTGGGCGCCAACTATCGCGCCACTTTCCATCGGGGGTGGAAGGACATTTCGGGGGCGCCATGACCTTCGGCGCCGAGGTCCCTTGCTTATCACAGCTGTTGGGGGCCTTTTTGAAAATATATTAAGCCAGTACGACTGTCAATCTAAAAATTTGAATGGAACAATTGCTGTACCCGAAAATGGTCGTCTAAAAGTGTTTGGTCCCTTTTTAGTCAAAGTATAAATGTGTCGAAATAATTGTTAGAGTTTAACGACACACCAGCTTCCAAGGTTATAAGGCGCCGCCAGCTCTCAACCTGCTGGGAGGGATTTTAGGGATCCATTTCACTTATTCAGAGGCTCCACCGGAACTTGAATCCGGCACTGATGGCCTATGATACTTGGAGGCTATCCGATAATTCATCCCTCCTCCCACTTCAAGTATTTAGGTTTGCACGTGCACTTTAAGTGTTTTCAGGAGTAGAGCGTTTATATTATGTTTCATGACACAACCTAATTGCTGTGGGTGATTTTCCGATATGTTCAAGAATCTTTCCTCTTCGAGCTGTAGTTTTGCACAAAGAAACCGCAGAACTTACCACGCTGCCCTCTCCGTGATTCACTAACAAGCACATACACAGTGTGTTAACCACAGGCTTCTGAAAAATACACTTCAAAAATACAACGTCGAGGAGGTACACATGGTCTCGCCGAGTGACAAGAGTATCGATCATGCAAGGGTCTGAATACCGACCGGCCTTCGTCAGCGGACTGCGCCAGTGCTTGTGGCTCACCTGGCCTGCAGGCGTCCAGCGTTACTGACCGCCTCTGTGAAGTATAAGACGAGGCACGGGTTGTGTCTTCGATAGCAGGGCCTTCAAGGAAGTTAGCCGAGTGAAGAGTATTTTTCCTTAAGAAAACAAGGAATTCGAAAAAGAATGTTCACCGGTCAGTTTCATTCCATTCGACCGAATGACCTTTATTAATGGAAGGACCATAAACGAGTTGAAGAGAGGTTCAACAAGTATATTTTCTTAATAGATAGGATAAACACATGAATAAAAAGTAAATAGGCTGAGGCTAAACAATACCAACGTTAAATCATGTGTGAACATACGTCTAATTGACTGAATCTTAAAACCAGCGTTGGATTTCTTGTTTTCTCTTTCCGTCCGTTACTGGGTCTTACCTCTGGGTTTCACCGTCACTCCTTCTGACGGTTTAGCACGTTTATCCTGCGGTATGTGTCAGGAGCCTGGTATGCCACGGACCTACAGGACGGATTAACGAGTCATGTTGACAACTACCGCTGTCACGTGCCAGCTGATCTGCTGCACTTTCGTTGTCCACTGATCCCTGTCACTCGAAAATGGCACGGACAGAGGCTACGAAAAAAAACTGATCTTACCAACACAGTTAGGACAAGTTTCAGGGTCGAAATAATTATTATTTATTTATGGTTTTATACATTTTCTGCCGAATTCAAGCCGGTATATATTGAAGAGAAAATAAGTTTTTTTGATATAATATGGCACATAGTAAACCATAGTATACGGTACCAAAACTACTCATTCTGGTCACTTGGGGTAGGAATTTACTCCCTAGTTTTTTCTGTATAATTTTCTTATCTTCAGACAAAAGTTGGTCTGTGTTGAGGGAAATAAGTGACTGCATAGCCTCTTGGTAGACGTTGAAATACCTACAAACAAGCTTGAACACGTTCAGGGGGGTTTGGTTATTTTCCTCCTTTCACTTGGAGCTAAATTGTTTCACACGCTTATAATGAGAACATAACATATCCTCTACCACACGGATATGAACAAAGCATTTTTTCTATTGCTTTCTGACTTATGCATCGGGTCTTCGTTTAATTTGCACACTCGGTTAGGCCTCAAGCCTTCTTTGAGCGGGGCCTGCTAGAGCTCACTCGCTGTTTAATGGCCTAAGTTCAAATTCCAGCGATTCACATGGTATTTTTATCGGACAAGTGGCATAAGACTTTGCGGCACCATTTAGCTTTGATAGTAGTGCCGTAATCTCGACGGGTATGCATGTCTGAGTGGACAAAAAGCCTCCCGAGTCACTGGTCCCGGGTTCAAATCCCGGCAGGTTCTGTGAATAAGTTGACCTGATCGTTACGAACCCGTTCTTACGGGGTGGAGCTGGCCACGACAATTGCCATTGGAAGGTGATGTGTCGATAGAACCTAGAAATATCATTGCACAGCCTCGTTTTTAGCACAAAATCGCAATGTTATGTTTTTTCTGCTATGCTAATAAATTAAAGCTCCAGTTGGGCTTCCTGTATTCCTAGCCCAATGTATCACCGCGCAAGAGCTGAATCAAATTAGAATTAGAGTCGCATATTCTCCCACAATCATGATATGATTTGGACTTCATGTGGGTCGTTTCATAATCCAAGAACAGGAGAAGTGTCAAAACTCGACGCCCTCCTTCCTTTATTGAATATGAGTAAGCCGTTTGTGCTGCCATATTTTCCGATCATCCATTATCCACGGCGCGTCATTTTGGCAAGCACTTTCGTGATTATTGTAATCTCAAAACCGAAACCCTTTTAAAGTATCGCCCACAGTTATTGAAATAGAATGGTCGCCGACATTTTCCGTCAGAAACCCTTCTGTTACCCAGCAGATGTCATCGATTCTCACCGTGGTTAGTCTTCCCAGGATCTAAGTGTATTATTGGTGCCGTAGTATCCGCGGCAGGAGCTGGAATTAGCTCATTTGCCGCAAAACGCCTGCCGAGCGCGACGCAGCTGCTGTCTGTGGCCTAAACAGAACCCGGCACTGCGCGCACTATTTGCGGTGTCGGACCAAATGTCCCGGAGAGAGACGAATGCTTTAGTTAAGCTATGCGTGATACACAAGTCATTTTCTCAGGTCAACCGCTGATGGTGTATATATAGTGTTCCCTTCATCTGCTGTAACTTCGTGAGTTTTAAACTACCTCTTTGCTCTCACTTCATTCTTTTTCTGGGAACAATGTATTTAGTGTGTTTTTATTTATTTATGGATCAAGGTGAAAGTGAAAGCAGGATGTAATTGACTTTGTTAATACTATTAACCCATAACGCCCGCGCCTACTCCATAAAAAAAATTTAAACTGATGCATAAAGGGCTGTCCATAAATTGTGTAACGATATGTTGTGTGATTTTGACCCCCTACGGAACGCTTTTTTATGACGTTTGATAACGCTGTGGGTGACTCTCTCCACTATCCATCTTGGGCTAGCTAGTTTATATACGGCCTCTAAGCAGTGATGTTTGGGGATGGAATGCGACAACATATTTATGCTTAGTAAACAGGTGCTTACCATGGGATTCTTGTATTAGGTTTAAGTATTAACAAAAGTTACAATTTAACATGCCTGCGTTTCGGCTATTCCGCCTTGATCACGGCATTGAAACATATTAAAATAAACATTGAATACATAAAAAGAAACAAACTCGTACATTGAATCACAAATTTGTGATGAATTTGCAATGAATTTGCGATTCAATGTACGAGCTTGATTCTTTCATCTATTCAATGTGTATTTTGATTTATTTCAATGCCGTTATCAAGGCGGAATAGCTGAAACGCAGGCATGTTAAATTGCACTTTTTGTTTGAACTTAAACTTAATACAAGAATCCCATTGTAAGCACCTGTTTACCAATCTGTCTCACCATCCTGTATATAATTACATTTCTCGGTGGAGAACTTAATTTATGTTTACGAATGAACAAAAATGGTGCTCAAGTATAATACACCACACTTATTTCGCTTCCATTCGGTACCAAATGATAAATTGGTTCCATAATGATACCAAATGGGCTTTAACGACACACTAACTGCCAGAGTCATACGGCGCCGCCAACTCTCAACTTGTTGGAAGGTATTTTGGTGATCAGATCGACTTATTCAGAGGCTCTGCCGGGACTTGAACCCTGGACCAGTGGCTTAGAAGACAAGGGTGCTATCCACTAAGCTACCTTATCCCCTTAGTACAAGATGCATAGCTCGTAGGTGAAAACCTCACAATTTTTTCAGACAAATCTCACAGGCTGCTTTTTAGCGGGCCAAAGATGGCGGTGGACAATAACCCGTGCCGAGTAAATGGCCCCTTATTTCTGTCAAAGGCAACCGTTATGGTCCACAAGAGGTATGCAATGATAGTGCAACATATGTATAGCTACTAACAGTAGCAGTGGCAAGTACAAGCCTCCTAAATAATCGGAGAATGAAGGGCGTACCCAGTAGCTGAAGAGTCCGCTCCCACCACAATTTGCTGCCGTATGGGTCACTAATTGAGACGAAGTGGCGCGTTATCACCACCGGGATGGGGTGCTGCATCACCCGCTTATAGGAGCATCAGGGGCGGCGTCTCGGGTATGCCAGCCTTTCGGGTTGATTTGTTTTTGGTTGCTCCTTGTTAAGAATCACGCAGTGATTGTTAGCTACCGGAGTGCGCGTTTTTTTAATGGATTGCATATTGCGCAGACCCAGAGCTCAACGAAACTAGTTTGTTGATCCGGTGTTTTAAGATTAGTTTCGCCTTCACTAACCGCGAAGTGGGTGTGGTGTGTGACTGGGACGCTGTTCTCACGATCATGTTGCCAGTTATTTGCACAGCACTTTCCCAAGTTCACTTGCGTTGGCATCAGCAACGTCCTCGAAAACTACGTTTATGTTATGAAACAAAACGAGCCATTTTGCATCTTTCAACTGTAGGCAGATCGATACCGTGCACGGTAATAATCTGCATTAGCATGAGGATAATTTTAGTCTAAAGCTGCGCTACAGTTTTTTTCAAACAATCACAATGGCTAGCTACCATGCTATTGAATATTACATTACAAAAGGACAAAAAACAGGTATCCCGGGTGGGGAAATTCATTTTCCTATGTCCAGACAAGCACTTACCCACGGAACCACTGAAAATTGGTCTTAAAAAACTGAGCAAGAAACACTGTGGCTCCTTGACAATCCTTCCAACTCAGACAGATTTTTGCGACGCCAGATAACCTTGGCAGTTGGTGCATCAATTAGCCCAAACATAAATTTGAATGAGCAATACGTTAGTAATTTGGACCAGGGGGCGCGCTATCCGGAAGATCACGTAGCGCCCGGCCTTGACGTTCGAGCCTTGAAAGGACCAACAAGTTCAAACACTCGATGAGATTAAATGTCACCATCCCACCGTCGAATTGAGTATCCGTGGCTCATGGGAACACTCAGGGGCAAGGTAAGTATGCTACAAAACCGCAAATGTGGTATGATTTAGAATGGCTGCCCCTCAGAGCCGAAAAATGTTGTGTTCAACCATGCACCCACTGCTAAGGCCTTATAGCGTTGGTGGGAAAATGGGAATGAGCTCGGCTTGAGCTAGGCTGCCAAATCCTGTTTCTTGGTGATTTCTAACCCACGACACCTTGCACATACAGAATGTCCTAGGCTGGGCCGAGCCTAATACGTACGCTAACCGTCTGCCCCCCCCCAGACCCCTCAGAGCCGAGAAGTTTACTAACAAATGGTGTCTTTGAAATATTTATAAGAATGGCAGCAAAGCCCTCAAAATTTTTGGAAGAATATACTTTCCACAATTACTGAACCAATAGGCAAATAAGCCCCTCGTAGATGCCCCGGACATGATTTGATTCCCGCTAGTCAAAGGACCTCATAACGGCCGGGGAGTATCTCTACAAGTGGTTTGATGCTCCATTCGTCAATGTATGCCCCTAATCATTAGTTGATGTCTTATCATATCCACTAATGCCTTTTTTCTACCAGCGTGTCTGCTTATGGCTTTATCTTACATATGCTCTAAAGTCTAATGGATACCCCTACTTTGATGCCAAAGTGGTTGGTGAATGCCCTTGCATTTTGATTTGGTATTATTTTAGTTGTTCTGTTTATGCGCAATGGCATTGACCAGTTCCCCCGCTCAGGAGAATTTGGCCAACATGGACGTGCCAAGGCTAACTTGGGGGGGCAACAGGAAGATTTTCTACAGCACAACTAGTTCAAATACAGCACATTCAGTTCATAATGCAAATTATATGATTGTGATATTTTTTGTTAAATATGAATCCCTTAAAAGCGATCACTCATGTTTTCTCAAAGCTGATGATGAGCGTGTTTCCGTCCTTTAACACCCGCACTGGAGGGGGTCTGGCACTAACGCGCACTGGAGGGGCCTGGTAGGCCCCCTAAGATCTCGGAAACTAAGAGGGTTGAAAACGCCACTTGGTAGGTGGGTGGGGGCTTAGTGATCTACATGATGACCATTTTCATTGACCTAGGTCAATATCTTAAGGTCAAACGAGGTCGTAAAGGTCAATATGGCCATGCTGGGATCGATTGGTAAATGCTGTGATTATGCAGGAAAATGGCAGGAATAAGCTAAAGACGTACAGGTTCATGAGAAGAGGTCTCAAGAGGCTCCCCACAACTTTTGGGTCAAGGTCATTCAAGGTCATTGACCTTTAAGGTCACCATATGGTATACTACTTATTATTTACACTTTGACTAACACTGTAGCCACTGTTTGGCGGGAAATTAGGATTGACCTTTCCCAATGACCTTGACCTTGACCTTTGGCCTTGACCTTTGTATTGGGGTACCCTACCGATGACGTCATAGCATAATATATGTCGACGGGGTAACGTATTTGGCCGGACGCACAGGGGTCAGTGACCTTGAAAGTGCAGATATGACCTTGACCTGTGACCTTTGCCTTAACCTTGACTTTCATTTGAAGTGACCTTGACATATAGTCCCGCTTATATGACGTTATGACGTCACCACTCGGTCTTCAATGCAGTAACTGGTCCAACCGCGCGTTTACGGCGATCTAAATGCAGGTCTGACTTTGAAGCCTATAGTAAAAATTTTCGGCCGATTTTCAAAAGTCTTCACCAATCGACGCGCTATTAAATTCTGTTAAATGTGGCCACGTTTCTTTTTGGCTACAAGCGGTTCTCCGGCCACCTCGAAAAACAGGTGCCGCCCTCTGTGTAAGTCAACCAACTTGTTATTAAACAAGAATTCCACTTCAGTAGCATTGAAATCTCTCCTCATAACATCAAAATGAAACGAAACGTTTCAAGGCTCAAGTCAAGTTTATCCCAACCGTCTCACCGAAAATACCTCTTCTGCAATACCTCGAACGTCGCCGCCCGCCCTCAGTGTTTACCATGGGAGGCAGGGCGGCAGCTTCAGTTTACACAGCAGAAGGCGCCGGGTGGCCACCAGATGTCCCCCAGGGGAGAGGAGGAGGAGGAGGAGGAGGAGGAGAGAGGGGCGGCGGCCAATGTTGGCTCAACCGCGCAGCGCCGATCCGTCCGGCTGTGATGATAGCAGGGGTAGCCGCAGGCCCGGCACAGAGCTGAAAAACGAGCACACCTGCTCACTGTCAAATATTTTGGGAAAATTTAGCCTGGGATCGTTATTATTGAGTCATACTTGGTACACCTGAAAACTAGTATATCATCAAATGTTAAAATTTCTGGCGAACGGTGGGTTTATTTTTCACCTTCCTTTGGCCGGTTAGTGGATACATTTACCTGTTGGCTTACTGTTAACAGACACTAGACAGACCGGTAGGAGTGTGATAGGTGATGCGCTCAAGCGACAGATTGTGGCAGAAATTCGCAAACAAACCCACATAACTAAGCACGCTGTTTTGTAAGAGAGTTGTGAGCGACATTTCACAAACAGCACCCCAACGGCGCGGTAGCATAAGGGCAGTTCGGGATCCATTGCATGCCATTGAAGAAGACAACGGACCACAGAACAAAAACGAGAACTACGCTTACATAAACCTTATATAAATACTGTGACTTTTAACCTATATTCAGCCCATGTGAACCCCATAACCATTGCTATGTCATAACTGACCCCAAAAACATGATATAACTTTTCTTCTTTCTGAAGGATCGGGTAGTGAATGCACACGTGAAAATGTACGTCAGAACCCTTAGATCCCTAGAATATTTTCATTTAAAAATATCATAAGTGTGGACATCAAACTTACTACTTGTGCTCGGAACGTCTTCGGGGAGGGGGTTGTATTCCGAACAGATACCGGATACGGCGTTCCGTGATAAAACTCAAGAACTATAACTTATGTTTGGGATGCAATTACCGTGCCAACATTGCCTGCTCCCTCATTTAGAAGGAATGATTTTGATATATATAGTGTGTCTGTGTGTGTGTGTGTGTGTGTGTGTGTGTGTGTGTGTGTGTGTGTGTGTGTGTGTGTGTGTGTGTGTGTGTGTGTGTGTGTGTGTGTGTGTGTGTGTGTGTGTGTCTGTGTGTTGTGTGTGTGTGTGATCCGTATTGAGTGGTAAGCTGAATTTACTACTGACGGAAATCAGCCATAATATTGTTATGGGCACTGTATTTCTTAGCGGCTGGCTGGCATAAAGCCCGATAATTAACGAAATTGAAGCCTCTAGGCCATGGCTTTATTTGGCCCTGAAAGGGTCAGACAGCAGAAAACCGCGGTGCGTCCTAAACAGTTTTCTGAATGACATTAGGCCACAAATATGGCATAATCCTATTATAGGATCTGCCACGTAAACATGAGTTTACCGGGTTCACTTGGGTTACGAGGTCACCTGACGTCACTTGGTCTATGCCCATGCTCAGAGGGCAAGTACCATCAGCCAATTGCGCTAAAACCTGAACCCAAGTTAGAACCCGTCTTGCCAAATTACTATTTCCATCGGCCAGAGGAGGACGGTAGACTTGGGGCATCGTTTGAGATGACCCCATTTTTGCGGCCAGGCTTGAAATTCGGTAAATGCGTGATTGTTATCATATTCCGGACGGTATGCAGCGCTAGCCTATAGTTTCCTTCAGCTGAGAAATAGGAAGGGGTTCGAGTTTTACCTCTCCCTCCGTTTGGCTGAGCTTTAGGGCGTACCGACGATTGAGCTTCTTCTGCCGTTGCTGAGGAGAGTACAATCCTGCCATTCTGGGTACCTCCTCTCTCTCCCACGTGGGTTTCATTGGTCGGTAAGGGCGAGAGCTCTGTGGTCTGAAAGTAGGTGGAAGTGCTGACAGAGAGAATAGGAAATACCGTGTGTGTTGGCACCGCATCAGAATAGGCACCATCTGATAAGTGAGTGAGAGGAGCATAGCTTGACTTTCGAAAGCTTCTGGAGCTGATATGATCGCTGGCAGGCGACAGAGTACTCCTTGAGAGTGGCATATACTATACAAAACTATACAGCCATAAGCATGTATTTACTGCACAACCATCAAGTCGTCATCGACAAGGATACAGAGGGTGGGGGCAGATTTCCTCTGAAGAGTAAAAAAGCTAACTCCACCCTCCACCACGAAGTAGCGTGGCCGGTAAGAGCAGGAGAGCGCATCGCAGGTGGCTAGGCTGACCAGCGGCGCCTCTGGTCATCGGAGCCACCACCGATAACGCCCATATCAAATATGCATCAAAGGTATGCAGAATAAAGCGATAGTAATTGTTTTCGTGGGGGTATGGTGAATTGATTCAACATCTCGTGGGACTGCTAGTTTGGCGGAAAATGCTATCAAGACATTCGAATCTCTTCACCTGTATTGATTTATTTTATCGTATGCGTGTTGCCACATTTTTCCTCTGATAAGATCTGATAACTGTATTCGCATTTTTTCCTAGGTCTGTTCACTGCTTACCATATCATTTCCGATATAAACTAATTATTTTTTATCCTTATTGTCTAATTTGACATTTGTCTGGGGTCCCCAGATACAAGGGTGACACCAAAGATGTTCTAAGCCATCTCTGGCGATAATTGTTTAATCATTTCAGCAAGCAATTCAGCAAGCAAGTTTGGAAACTATGGAAGATCTACGTTAGGAACAACTGCAAGTACAATCTCCTCTTCCGCTATGCTTGTCGGATTCCTGCCCTTTTTGGCCAAAATTCTAACATTTTTTTGCGCCGTAAGCAGTCTATTAAATCCTGTCTGTTAAAATCCTAAATTATCTTGAATGAGGTTAGTGCCCTTTTACGCGACTTTAAACGTCGTATTTTTCCTAACGCAAAGCGAGAAACTTGTTCGTAATTGCAATGGACCATATTTTCAAGTCTCCTTGTTAGTAAGCCAAATCCATTTTTTAGCAGCGTTTCATCACGCGTGTCGTCAGAGAACCTTCCGCACGACTTGAATCCCCCAACGCGGCCCAACAGGATATGAGGACTACTGTCCGATTTTAGGACCGTGACACAGTGCATACGCTCCGTTCAGCGGCGCGACTCCTAGCCTGATCCGCGGGAGCGCGACCGCAATGGCATGTCAGACCCGCTCTTAAGCCCGGCCACAGGTGTCCGTCCTTGGCCAAAGGTTGAGAAATCTGGAGATCAGGTAGCCACCGAGTTTTTCTGGCGCCTTACCCGGTGTTATTAGCCGCGACAGGGTGCGATTAAACACCCCGAGGGTCACGAAAGGTTATTGCACATCAGAACGAGGTCAGAGGTGAGCGCACACCTGCGCTGACGTCACAAGATTACGTAGTCTGCGTGTGTGGCCGCGCATTCTGGCAGTGTTTACCACGAGATTGGCGGAAACAAGCTCGCCCTGTGCTGGAGGCGCACTGACTTCCGCGCAAACAGGTCCACGGCCCGCCCACGCACTTGACGTGCCCTTACTGCTCGCTCTCCGCACCCCACTCCCGCACTCTGCGTGGCACTCCTGCCCTCTGCACGGGGGACGACGGCAGAGGGCCAATATGGATCCGGGAGCCGCATTTCCGACCCGGACCTTGATAGCTTGCGGTTTGCTCTCAGTATGTTGTATGTCATCATGTATCCGAGGCGAATTAATGCCGGAATGCGTGGTTTGCTATGAGCTGATGGATGTATTTGTTGAGCTCACATTGCGCACGTGCTGGACATGGTACCTGAAGTCATGGCTTTAGCCCAAATGTCACGAGACACCATTTTAGACCACCGGACCTCCTAAATGATGAGCCAAGGCATGGCGTCTTAGACAAATATGCTTCACGTCTTAAATAGTGGATTGTCAATATGTCACGCTTATTCTGCTTGTTACGGCATCCCCTCTCATATATCTCTGAGTATCGACTCTGTGGTGGATCTAGGCAAAATATTGGGGGACCTGGGAAAATCGTAAAAACATAGCTTTTCTGTTGATAAATCGGTCCAAATTAGTTAAAGCTAAAAATGTATCAGAGTTGTCGCTTCGATGACAGTCACCACTTACAAAAAGACACGGCTTCCTCACCACCCTCATGGTGCAGTGGGCCATCGTGAAACAAACCTGCCTGATACTAGCTGTAAAAACATAACACCAATCAATCCAAGCCTGAGTAAGCCGATGATGCCATCAAGCTCCCTCAGACGAAGCTTTTAAATTTAAACTCGCATTTCTAATGACAACACAAATACTAGCGGAATAAGTCTTGATTTATTTATTTATTTGTTTATTTATTCATCGTTGATGAGCAACAGGTAAACCCCAATTACAGCTCAAGTCACGTTGGTAAAACACACATATTTACAAAACACAATAAAAGAGATGATGTAAATAAGCGCTTAAATGACCGATGCTCATGTAACCCTTAGTGGGTGACCAATATCACAGCATGCATGAGCTTAAAATATCCGATGAGGTGGACATGCCATACACGAATGACTAAAATGTATTGTATGCCAATAATCAACGGCCATGGTCTAGATGTAAATTAAAAATTTGGGTAATACATTGATAAATACATGATGAGATGATGAACAGGGCAATGGTACACGGTAAAAACATGATAAAACATAAAACAAAACACGCATGAATCACTAAGGCATCTGTTTGGAATACGTGCGTACCTGAGATCTGAACTGGCCAAAGTGGATCTAAAGGGTCTGCGCGTTGGCAGGCAGTGAGAAAAGAGTTCACTGCAGAGGCAGCACGACAGAACAGTCCAGATCTTATCGTTTCCACCCTGGCATAAGGTACGTGTGGAAAGTTCATTTCACTGTGTTTAGGACATGGAGTGATGACTTCATAGTCGAAAAACAAAGCTAATGCACAGCTTTGGATGAGTCAGGGCGCTTAAATCAAATTGTTTCTTGTCTTCCAGAATGATGAACGAAATACCAGCTTTACTTATACGCACCAAATCCCGCCCTTGGCCCAAGGCTTCGACAAAACAAACTGGGCCTCTCGAGAGCGGTATTCACAAGAGTTCCACAGTGTTCCCATTCTAAATTGGTCATCTGTGACCATGCCCAGCATGACCTTCCTTATATCTACAGAGTTACCTTAATAGATCTCTGATGCGACTACATAGATTTACGTGTCATGCTTTGAGGACAGTTCCATTCAGTCTCTCACAAATGGTGGCGGTAACTTGAACGTGTTCTGCGTGCGTCGGAATATGTCTGCCCCACGCAGGAAAACTGCGTAATCTTCAGATAAACCGCACAAGAATACTGTCACAGTCAACGCATCTGGGTGAAAATAAATGGTCCCAGTCCACGACCCTGGAGAACTCCATAAATATAGCGGTGCGGAGCCCTCGACAGGCATGTCCTCAGCGACTTATACTGGGTAACAATAGGTCATTACCGGTAATCACATGCCGCCAAGCCTGGGCCACCGATGTCAAAGCGGGTCGAAGTGAGGGTGCATCTGAACGGAAAAGAGCTCTTCTTGACCACTCACAAACTACCGGCCTTCCAACGCTCCCGATGCCCCACGCCGATCTGGGCGGATTCCAGAGCGGATGTACGTGAGCTTCTGCATTGTCAGCGAATGGGCCACGACCCTGCCGTAAATTCGGATGGGCTTGTTGTTATTTACCAGAGCGACGGGCGGCTGGGATGTGCAGGTAACGGCAGGGCCGAAATCCCGCCAGGAATGTTTTATCTGCCCAAACGGCTGGCTGGGCAGCATATAGGATCGTGACAAAGCAGGCTCTGGAACGGAGAAGATGGAGACTAATTTCAGAGCTGATCGTTCAGCTGTGTCCCGTCTTCCCCGTCACGCTCCGGCTTTCCTTGGCTTTGAAGTCGATATGGATGTGGTCCGAAATCGTTTGAATGGCAGCGACAACCTGCCGATTCCCAAGGAACAGCTATATTTGGGTTTGGCAAAAAGTGAATTGGAGCTTGTAACTGCCTGTCGTATGTTTTTTTCCTTGAGACGCGACCGAGGAGACAATGAGCGTTGGGAACGGCCATGATCTGAAATAAAATCGCTGGGAAGCCGATATTCTCCGTCCGCAGTCATCACGGGAAACCTCACCGGGAATCACCGGACTTAAGGGATTTACGGACTGCTTCAAACCAAATAAGCACGCCAGTTGCCTTGTTAAGAGATTTGCAAGGCTACCTGAATTTTGTGTAATGGCTCCTAGAAATACGGAGAAGAAGGATTCGCTGATGTGCTAGTACTTTTTAGCACTCCTACTGAAGTTTTTCTAGTTATTCCACAAGAGTCAACTTAATCTAGGAGGCTTTTTCGAAAATATGGCCCTAACCCACTTTTATCGATATATACAGACATCAAAAATATATATTTGCACCCCTCGATTGTATCCATTTGTCCACCTAAAAGCTCTTGAAGCGTCAACCTATCACCATAATCCCATCATCAATTTTACATGCGCACTTCGATTAGCATATGTGTGTTGAATAATGATCAAGTTCAGATCACGGTCTTTCAAATGTTTTCAAATTATCAGATATGTGATTTCACCATAAATGGTCTGGTTAAGCATTTGTAATAATTATTGGGATCTCATAAAAGAGTTTACATTATTTCCATCAAACGTGAAACCAATGGCACCCTGTGTCACTGGAAGGCAACAACAGGTAAACAATTATGTTAAAGCGTCTGTACAAAGGCTCATGGTCGTCGCAAGCCGGGGCGGGGGATGGGGGACGCATCCCTCTACTTGCGAATCAGGAGGAGGCGTCCCACCTTACAAGTTTGGTCCTCGAATTTATTGTTTTGCATTTTCTCCTTGTTAGTTAGTTCTCCTTGTTGTTAGTTAATGGGCTGGACATCCATTCAGATGTCAATTACCTAATATCCTATTCATGACACACTAGTAAAAAAATGGCTAGGTTTTCAACTTAGCTTTTCCTGAAACCTGCTTGTTCTCTGAAAACCATCGTGACTCGTCTCTGTAGACCACATTTATGGTTACATAAAGCACACGGAAGACAATCGTCAGAAATTTATATTCGCGATAAGCTTTTAAACCATGCAACGCTGATAGGCACGTATGTACCTCTGCCTTCATATGTTTAGTTCATAGGGTACAATCCTACTGAACATACTTCTAAGTCTTAGGTAGTAAGCCTGATTCCATTAAACCCTGCGAATCGAGTGCACGTGTAGTGTTTCGGGCTGCTTGAATTGCCGCAATTTTCGGTCCGACAACGGATGATCTCCTCTTGTGATCAGTGCCTCATTAAAGCAATAAAATTCAGCTGCTGAACAGGCTCGGCGTGCGATCTATCATGCCCCGCTTACCCAGGTGTACATCTGACACCGCAGTCAGCGCGTGGGGGCGGAAAGGAGCCATGTAGACTGTGGAGGGCGGGGGCGGTGGAATTCGATTTACACATGTAGTCCATGCGTTCCAATCAAGAAGTGATCATTTAATGGCTTAGCTGTCAGCGTCAAACAAATTCTACAATCTCCAACGCAGATTATATTCTATATAACGCCGCCGGAGATGAGTTGGCCTCATCACCATACAGCCTTGGGGCCTACTTTGTTACCCCCTGATACAGCGTCGAAATTTCGGTGCGTAGGTTTGTCACTTGACCTTAGCTCGTGCCCAACCCCGACACTTCGCCGCCCTCTGGACGGAGCTGGATATGACGCATTCTTTCTTCGCACGTTCACGGTTTTGCACGGCGAGTGCTGACTAAGCAACAGGCTCTCTCGAATACAGATGAGTCAAAGAGGAGAGATTTTCATCTGATAAACGATCTGTGAAGCTCTCTCTCCCCTCTCCCCTCCCCTCTCTCTCTCTCTCTCTCTCGCTCTCTCTCTCCCTCTTCCCACACCTGTACAATGGAATGAGAATTCATTCAGCCGAGCGGCAGAGCAAACACATTCGGGGCTCGTTTAAATACTTAAACAAGTACACAGCTTTAGAGTCTGCTGTTTACACATGGGGCGTTGTGTGGTCGAGGAATCCTCTACGTCTATTTGGTGCAGTTTGAAATGCCACTGGCATCTGAGATTAGGAGGTGGACTTCTTTTCAAGGGTGCTTAAAATACTTGCATTGCTAGGAGACTTTCTGAGGGGAAGGAGAAAAGGGGACATGCGTTGGAACTTTTAGATTAGCCATTCATTGAAGATTTCAAGTCCAAACAGCCGTTATTCTCTTGGTCGAAACATGGTATGACTCTTGGAAATCCTTGGCGGCATGTAAAGAGAGTCTGGAATGATTTTTTCGTGTACGTACATTGTAGCTTATCAACCATACAAAATTTTTGCCACCGTTTTTTTATAAAAAAACAAGCATCTGCACATACATAAGCGTTTGTCTAAACATGACACATCTTCTGAGTCTGAAGCGATCTAAGACATCAGCACTAGCGCACTACACAGAAAAACACACACGCTTACCAGTTGACGTCGGCCCGCGTGCAGACCCTCTCGGTTTCCGTTGGGAACCCCTCTTATCATGCGCATTGGGGGAGCCTTAAAACCAAACACCACCTGCCTTCCAAGAAATTCTCCCCAGACAAGAACCAATCACAAACACATCCTCTGAAGCTCCCCTTCTTCTCCTCAACACACCGTCCACCTCTCGTCCATCCATCTCATCGCCAGCCCTAATGACCTGACCGGGCCGGGGCGGGCGGTGGTTGGGACTTCATTGTCTCCTGGAGCCACCTGGCGACACCGGCGATGTCTGGCGGCTCCGTCGGCGCCGCCGCGGCCTCGTGAACAGCACCGGAGACACTTTGTCAACGTCGTCATCATTTACCCGAGACATTGTGTAATCGGTAGTCATCGCGCCGGCACGCATTCCCCGCTCAGAGCCGTACGCAGAATCGCAGCGACCGTTAGAGGCTTCCGGTACACCTGAATAGTTGGCCAGAGGAATGCGGCTAAGGCTTCTCGGCCAGTGTTGGTCAGGGGGTGGTCCGAGTCGGCGGGAGACCTTCTCAGTGGTGCATGATAAATGATGGCCCAGCATGTCGTTAGAGAGTGCTGTCTGATCAAGTTTGAGTTGCGGCTGGTATTGTTGAACTTCCGCAGCGTCTGACGGGTTTGCCAGCGCTGTTTACGTGGGCTGCTATTTGACTTTCAGGCGTGACCGATTCATACCGTTGACACACTGACTGGACCCAAACGTGGCTGTTTTCCAGGCCTGCAAAAGAGCAAAGAGGAGGGATAGGTGAGGACACGGGCATATTGGCACAACCCTTTTTCGTTGTCCAGTTAAAGGTGTTTGTAACGCTGGCGTCCCCACACCGAACAAAACGCCGAAACCGGATATTGACTTTTCTCTGGTTTAGGATTTGACGTTTGACCTCTTGTAAAAACCAGTGAAGGCCCGCTATCCTTGACCAACAGAAAAGTGATGCAAGAGACGAGGAGAGAAAGCGCATTAGTTTTGAATTAAGCCATTGAGCCATCCTTGGTCACAATGCAAATGTTAAAATAGGCGTTGAATTTACTATGCTGAATATTGAGGTCAAAGAAGAGCACATACGTTTTCAGTATTTGATCCTTTTGAGTTTTTTGTTTTTTTCGTTGCATATCTGAAACTATCAGTGGAAGGAGGTGTGTCCAGCATTGTTTATACATCTCCGATTTCACGAGGAATATTACTTCTCAAGGGGATCCGTGAGGTAATTCATAGAAGATTCATTCGCGTATATGCATCAGTTCATTTCTAGGACAGTCAAAAAATGCTGTTATTTGGTCTGCTAAGTGTGAAATATGGCTTGTTTCAACACTCTGAAATCTTTTCCATCATATTTGCAGGGAATTCAAAGGTAGCAGCTGCTTTAAGTCTTTTCAGCTCTGAAGTGCACCCATTTCTAAGCGCATTGTATTTACATTTTTCTGTATGGAAGTTGGCCAATTTCCCTGGGTAGGCGAGGAGCCTCAGTGCGAACTATTTCCGTACTTTACATGAAAACGGACTAATTGAAACATGCAAAAATTGCATCGAGTATCGATTATTTGACTTAAAGAATAAATACAGACAAAAATGAGCTGTATAAGGTCTCATAACAGCTCCATTCAAATCAAATGAATGAGTTGTACTTTTCAATCTACCAAGTTCCGTTCTGTGTGGTCCTATTTCATCTGGGCCGCGCCATATTTCGTCTAATCGTGCACGATGTTGATGGCCAGTGAGCACTGCAGAAGTACCTTCCCTGAATGGATTACTCATGTATCCGGGCTTATTTCGAAAATCTGCTGAAGGTGGGGCTGCGCACAAAGTTGCAGAGCATTTACATTTCTTGCAAAACTCTGCTTCAGAGTAACTGTATCCCCAAACTAAGAAAAAAACTAAGGAATTAAGGAAACTTAAATCTCATTGCTAAGTGCTCCTTGTACCTAAGCAAATTAACCCGCGCCCCACCGGGGTCCGGCGCCACCTTCGCCCCACCGGGGGCCATCGATGGCCCCCTCTAACTCCGAAAATATGGGCGTTAGCGCAAATCTGAAGTGCAATGAAAGCTTGCGTGAATTCAGTAAGAAATTACTTGCATGTTCTAGTGTTCGGTCAATGGTTTGACCTCAGAGGTCAATTAGGTCAGATCGGCTATTTTCACTCAAATATGCAATGATTAAGCAAACTGGGCATTTTGTTTGAGTTTAGGCCTGGTAGTATTTGATGATTGGTACTTTTCCCTGTACTAAGACCTCCCGCCGTGTTTGACCGCCGGCCCTTGCCTATATGACCTGGTCCAGGTCGTGACTTGCTGTTTCATAGCGTGACCAACATGGTTTTTTTCCGCTCTAGTATTAGGTCGTTTTGTAAATACTTTTTTGACCTCTGGTGACTTGTGACCTTAGTCGGCATACCCCTGATCCGTGGTGTCTAAAACGTTGTTTGTATTTATTTTTTGTTTTTATTATGTCATGCTTTCCATGTCGCCTCGTACCTACCTGCAATCAAAACCGATATCTTTACCCTGGTCGTGTATCAATTAATGTGCTCTGTCTAATTGATACCTCGCACCTCCGACCCGTAATATGACCGTTTCACCTTGTTAATCGGTTTTAATTATTAATCACTTCGGCTGGCTTACGCCGCGTAGTATCCACCCGAATCTAAGCGAGATGAAAGACGAAAGTTCCATAAGAAGTATGAATGGAGCATAAAACGGGAAATGTCTTATATGCTAGATGTAGGGCGTGCAAGATGCATGCAAAATACTCGGATATCTTGATTAAAAATGTCCAAAATAAAAATGAACTTTTCCCACTCACATATTTAGAAATCGTCATCTAAGGCTATCGAAGGCTACGTAAAAACCTTCACTACCATTGGCAGATCCAGAAGTAGCTTTTGAAGGGGGCCAAACCAACGTTTTTTGGTGCTAAACTGATTTTAAAAAATAACAAAAACCTTGTATTTTTAAGAGAAAACGGCTAGAATTTGATGCTTTTGGAAGGGGCCAAAGGATACTATCTTAGGCCTTGGAGGGGGCCACGGCCCTTTTGGTTCCCCTTTGGATCCGCCACTGTTCTCAACGTTGGTAAAAATAACAGTGCTTAAGCCAAGAAAGGTCAGAGAGGAAATCAAAACCGTTTTGGTGCATAGTTCTTGCAAAAATAATGGTCTAAAAACAAATGTGCAACAGGAACCCGCAATCACATTGCCGCGTATACCGCATTCAATCTACCGGTAGGGAAGATTATATCCCGATTCTGGCAGGTCGGTCAATCTTTGTCCAAGTGGAAGATGTTTGCGTTGGTGTCGCCATTTGACCAGGTCTTCCAGGAAGCCTCCTCCACTCCGGTGGTCCGTGACTACTGTTGCCTTGGCGCCAGCCGGATTAGCGATCACCTGATCGCCCTCAGAGGGCCGGGGGTTACCTGACTAAGCGCCTTACCCACGCACTCTCCCATCTCCGACATTGTCCCATCACCAACTCAAAAATGGCCAATCAAGAAGCTATTGCTTTGGTTACCGCGGCGCTTTCGAGTGCGACCCCTCCGTAGAAATATGCTCCCATTGTTTTGTCACAGGTGTTCTTGGTCATTGGAGCTGGGGGGTTTAAACCTGGCGCGGTCGCCGTCGTTCTCCTGGCTCCTGATTGGTCGATTCTCTAGTCGTGGCGACCAATCAGCGGGCGTCCTGCCACCTGCAGGCTGTGTCAGCTGAGCTCCGACTCACAGGCGCCGCTCTGGACGTACGATTCACAGTCGCGCTTGGTGAAGTCAGTCTGCTGTTGCTGCTGGGAAGGAGAGGTGGTGCGAAGATCAGCTCTGTAGTAGAACGTGCGTCACGTGAACGGTGCCGGCTGCAGGTTCTGTGTGAGTCAAGACCGCCGACGATAAGAGGGACGAAGTTTAGGGGTCGTGATAACCGGAGCTGGAATCAAATTCATCGTCGGAATATAAATCCTGTTTTTGTGCCAGTATTCGTAATTGCTGAAGTCCTCCTCCGAGTCGGTTCTTAGGGACAAGTCGTGAAAGCTTCTCACTGGCAGATGACAAGGATGAAGGCCTCGTTGGTAGAACAACAGCCCAAGCGGGAGAAGCTGAGCTCAACAATGAAGGCGGCTCGGAAAAACAGTTTCGACTCGGATGAGGTTCAGATGTACCTGACCAAGCTGACCCACCTGGTGCCCAACGCACCCAAGCACCGGCCTCTGAGCAAACTGGAGGTGATCCAGTGCGTCATCGACTACATCTGCGACCTGGAGGATACGCTGTTGACCCGGCAAGAGAGCAGGCCGGCACCCACTGTCCTCAGTGAAAAACAGAACACCCTCTACCCACCTGAGGTGAGCATGTCATCTTCTCTCCATGCCTGTCATCTATCTAGGACCGTTTCTTGTACCGAAATATGTATTGTGTCTAGACAGCCTTCGTATAATGAAACGTCACCTTGTGGTCCCTACGTCTAATCCAGTGATGTAAGACAAGTTGAAGACGTAGTGTTCCGTGTCATTAATAGACTGTTGCACAATTTGAACAATGCCTAGTATCGTAGATAGAATGCGAAAAAATTAAGTGTGATTAGACACTAGTGTTGATGCTAAGGACCAGGGATGTTTTGTATTACCTATAACACACGTGAAAGGTGTGATGTATATACTTGGCGTCACATACACGTGTGCTGTATTCGAGGAGTGCCGTCACGGATGGCTTGTGATCATCTCAGAAGTGCATCTTAGGGAAATCACATTAAATTGAGTAAATACCACTTCACCCTTCTTACAACCTGAGCAGAAGCGGGTCAAAAATATCTGGGGTTATTGACATCCTTTTGTAGTTAAAATCAACGGTTTATATTCCGTTGCGTCTCCGGATTATATATTACTGTATATCATCCAGTCAGGCTAATATCAACTTGCTGTTTTTTTTATTTCACTGACACTTAGGATTACATTGACACAATATTTTGACATTCATAAAATATTGCGAGATAAATACGCAAAGGTTTCTGACACTAGTGGTGTGAGTACTTCAATTGGAATCAGTGAGTACTTCAAAGTATGCCTCTTTCCATCTAACAAGTCAAGACTGCAAATATCAAGTAAAGGTTATCAAGTCCGTAGGTGCCTTAGACAAGCTTAGCTTTAAAAACGACTCCGCAGCAAGGGCAGCCGAGTATTAACCGTCCTTATTTGGAACGTGCCAGCTCTTTATTCACATCCAGTGCTTATCTCTTGGACACGATCAACATACTGACGGTTGCGGTATATGCTTGTATCAATAGAATGCCCCGGCCTGGCCGTAGTCGGTGTGCTTAGTTGCCTGCGCTCCACTCCGATTAGCAACGCCACGCCTACTGGCATACTGGGTCAGGCGTCACAGTGACTTATCGCCTTCACCCCGTGTGTACGGACCATACCCACCGGTGAAAGGGCACACGATTGCAACGGTTGATACGTGATGGTGATGTTAAACAGTTCCGGTTTTTATGCGGTCGGATACTTTCTCCCCGAGTTCGGTTCAAGGGTGGAAGCGTGCGTTTGGGATAAAAACGCCCATTCTGTGTAGGTTTTCATGCGGGTTGGTGCTGGGTGGAGTGTTTTGACACAGATTTCCGACACGGCGCCGGTACCACCCGCTTTCTATTCGTCACGCATCGTGTCACGCATCACGAAATAATCGCCGCGCGATCCATCAAACGGTCGTGTAGCTGTCGTGAATTTTCGTCACCGTTGCTGAGTGTTGTTTCCATTGTGTTTCAGGTACCGTCACCACCCGAACACATTCGCCGCCAATCGTGAGCGCCAGCGTCACATGACGTCACGCATGGGACAGCTGCTCGTCACGCGGCGACACAGCATCACGCCCGCGACCTCGTGACGTGTGACGACACACATCCTCCAGCACGAGGGGGTCACGCTGGCGCCACGATGAACAAACGGACGTTACAAAGAGGAAGGCGCCGGGCCAGGGGCTGGTCGAATTTTGTCACAAAGCGATCCGCTCGATATCACTCGATATATGGCGATAACACCGTAGATCGAGTAAGTCGGGACCGAACCGATCCGCGTTTTGCAATCAACATCCCAAAGTCTGTGTCAACTGAACGTGTGCCAGCATGGAGCAGCGGTCACGAGAGGACATTTTCGAGTGGAAAAAGAGCGCTGAGATCCTGAGAGCAGGAGCGGGGGGCACGCAGCCGGCCAGCCGGCGGCGGCCAGCCGGGCCCAGTTCCTTTATATTCGGAAACATCCGGCCTCCTGGGAACATAGGGGCCGCGACAGCTGGCGGTACGAACGGCGCACGTGCACCGTGTGCCCCTCCCCTTCCCCAGCGCCACACACACACACGCGCGTCCTGAGTCCTGACGCAGGCGGGCCTGCTGCTGACGCCGGCTGGCAGCAGATGCCACAGCGGCCGCCGGCTGTTGCTGCTGCTGCTGCTGCTGCCGCCAACGTAGCCACATGTCACCAACGGCTGCCGCCCGGCCGGTGCACGTGCCCCCGCTGGGGGTAACAGCTGGCGAGCCGGGGGCATGTGCGCCCCCGGGCGTCACAGCCGCCTGTCTGTACCGGTCACTGCCGGCTGGCTTCACCCCCCCCTCACCAACAAAATCTCCCCAAGTGCCTCTCCTGACAAAGCGCTGATCGATTCGAACAGCTGATGTAGGCATACCACTGGTCACCCATGTGCATTACGTTATCTATCCTGTCGCGAATGTTAAATGTATCTATAATAGGGGAGTGTTCGACTGTGATAGTAAGCTCGTTCACCAGTCTGCTCAGAACCAGACACGTGATCGAGATTGAGGAGAGATGAGCCAGTACAAACTACGCATGTAAATAAATGTATGAATGAAATGAGACCGCCGTGAATTTTGTGTTCTGTGTGAAGTCTTGTGCATGTCACTGTTACAATTGTTTTAGAGTTGACGTCTATTTAAGGCGTACCCTGGTTTGATATTTGTTGGGCACAGACGCCATGGGCTTATTTTGATTCGTCACTTGTATTCCCTATTAATTCACAAGCTCCCTTCAAAAATCAAATTTTAGAACAGGACACGCTTTCCAGCTCCGGTCTTTCTAAACTGAATCTCATTGCCTATAAAAAGCTGTATTTTAACATTCGGCGAAAACATTGCCTCTGCCCAAAAGGCAAGGGCCCTTTGCACGATTATTTTTCCTGTTCCCAATGCATATACTAGCAAAGCAAAGCTCAAGTAGTGCTGATGAGGGAAGTGCTAATTTTATGTATTGCCTGAGCAATCACCGCCCATATGTGTGATGAGTTATGTCTATTCATATGCTGTCTTTACTGTGGTTCCACCCAAATTTGGTTCAGTGATACTCGCGAAATAAAAAAAGTCGGGGCTGCCTGGGCCGTGCCTTTTTCCGTTCCAAATGTGAGGATATATATGTTTGTGCATGAATCGCATCTGCTCCTGCGTACTTTCACCGGCGGGAAGATTATGTCCTTGTTAATGCACTGTCATTAACACGTTTTGTGAATGTTTTGCCTTGTCTCTGCAAACCCAAAAAATAAATTATGTCGAGATCAGATAATGACTGTCTTTTCATCGAAGTTCCTCGGCTGTTGGCATGTTGTGGCTTCTGTACACAGCCGTTTTGGCATGGAAGTTACTGTACTTAGGATATAGAGTCATGCTTTTTCTACAAGGATAACACGATGGCCCGTGTGTGCTGTTTGGCAGCGACAATCACACACAATAACAAGGTATTCAGAGTGGAGTACTCCTGCAGACGTTTAAAAAGATTTGCAAGCGAGATGCCGGGATGACATGTATACTTGCCAACTTTGTTTATGGGATGTCCCAGAACGTTATGGATCTGATCACTGCCTACATATTTTCGTGAATAGCAGGGATTTTCCTGTTAAATTGGGAAAACTCCCCAAAAACTGTGAACAGCTGTGTGAAAAAGGGACTGCGTGTAGTAACTGGGAAGAGGAGGAATATCGAAAATATGGTTCATTTTCTCTGCTCTCCATTCTTTCAAATATTCTGGCAGTGTCAAGCTTTCGACGATAGCATACGTTTACTCTCTTGTTTATGTGCTGAAAATTAAGCACGCATTTCGCCTTTGCTGTAGTCTCTTGCGGCTTCATTTTTTTACAACTAAGTGGCATTTCCAAGTCTAAAACGTCTAGCTTCCTGACAAAATGTCATCACGGTTTCTGTTCCAAGTGCAGCAAGCAGCAACGAATTCAAGCAAACAAAGTATGCGTTTTCGAAAGATCCGGGACAGCATAAGGTTCTGGTACAGCACGGATATGGGTGCAAACTTCAGGCCAGCAGTTGCTGACAAGCCAGTTGGTACAGCATCTGGCATTGCTTAGCGCTGAGTCAACTAAACATTCACCGCACCAGACGAAACGCAGAACCCTGCAATAGGCGGCCGATCGACAGCCTGTGTGCTGTGTGAAATGAGGTGGAACAAGCACAGTGACTCATAGCCTGATTATGCGGATTCCACTGATCGCTGAAGACAATATGGCTATTTTATGCTCTTGGCGGTGGCCCAAGACGTGTACGTTGTCCTTTGGCCTTCTCATTAAACCATCCTCGCAAGATCCATCTGGCATCCAGCTATGTAGCTGCATAAGTGAATTTGTCACAGTCTCAAAACTTCACTCCAAGGTCCGGCCATGTACATACATCGAGCAAAGTAAGACCCGCGTAAGCTCGTGTCAAATGCCACCGACCGACAGGGAGGACACAGGACCAATCGGGAGATGATTCAGCCCTCCCGGGCGCCATCTGCGTCTCTTCCCGCCCCATCCCTGTCTCTCCCTGCAAGCGGCATTGCTAACATCATTGTGTGATGCATTCATGAATCGGCAGGGTAGGTCCCCGCCCTGGGCAGTCCAGCTGCGCCGGGGCCCTGCCTCTCACGGTCAGGCTGGGGGAGAGAAAGGTGTCGGCACCATCTGGCCACGTTCCTGCTGTCGCCGGTCCGGATCGTTACCGCGCCGCATCAGCATTCACAGACCACCTGGGCCTCAGCCAGGCGCCCGCATGTCCCGAAACCCACCAGCGGGGCTCTGCCGTCACCGCTGAGAAGAGCTGTCGGCAAACGATGTCTGGGTCAAACACAAATGTGAAAATGTGGGTATGATCTAGGGGCACGAGCTTCTCCAGGTCTGTGATGGAATCAATACAAAGGCTGTTTGAAGTCAGTGTCTTTTTTAATTCCGACTGCGGACCATGCTCGTTCGCGTGCCCACCGTGTTCTGGCAGTAATACATGCATAGTTTGCAGCAGTTTGGAGGGTGAGTTTGTACCCATGAGGGTATGAATCGACCTCCATTGGGGATGGAGGTGTGGAGCGACGTGCTTAGCGGCCGATTGGGGTCCACCTGGCCCCGCTCACACACTCACACACTCTCTCTCTCTCTCTCAGGCGTACACCTGGACCGCCCCTGCCGCTGTCGACGGCCAAGGGGAGGGGGGCGGGGCTTCCGGGAGCGCGGCTGCCGGTGTCAATGACAGGCAGAAGCCCAGGTGCGACCTAAACTGTCACCTGCGGCCTTCGGCTGGCCCGCCGCCTTCTGCTTTTCTTTCGTTGCGGGACATTTTTCACGCCTTTCGTCTTCTTGATAACATGAGTTGACAGGCATTCTCCCCCTCTCTCTCTCTCTCTTTCTCTTTCTCTCCTTTTCCATTTATTTCTCTCTCTCCCTCTCTTCTCTCTTTCTCTCTTTCCCTACTGTAAGATTTGTATCTGTCTCAATTTACTATCTTCTTCCACCTCCTCTCTTATCTTCTCCCTCTTTAAGGAGCTCGCACGTCTCTCAACCTAAATTAGCATTCATACCCCTGTTCCCTCCAGCAATCCAGGCCTTGTCAGTGCAGCGAGGTGTGTTCGCTGAGCACTTCGGTGTTAGAGCGATTTTGTCACGGGTAATTTCACAAGTTGCCTCCCGACAGAATACAAAAGCCGACCCGAGCTGACGAACTGCAATCCTCGCAAGCCTGGACCTGCGGAGCCATTTCACGTCTCTTTATTGGAGCTACCGACATAATTCACTTTGTAAATCAGTCACAGATCAAATATGGAAATGTTTTCAGTCTGTGCTCGATCAAGGTCAGAGGTCAGCCCAACTATGTATTCCTCCAGTCGTGACTAGATTTTAGCCCAAGTTAGGGAACTTCCCTCGAAAGAAACACACTTATGGCGTGTTTCAAAACATATAAGTATTATCCCCAACGTCCAGAATGATAGGTTAGGTATGTGACTGCGATAATGATGGACAACACTATATCAAAGAGCATACTTGCACCTCGACAAGTGCCGATCTCAATTTGGAAAAAGGGAATATTCTAGCCCGCCGAAATTTTCCAGTAATATTTCGGAACGATCGGGGATTTACATGGCCACTACACAGCGTGTGCAGGAGCCTGGTTAGAGTTTCTTTTATTTTTAAACACCCTCCTGCTGACGGGCATGTATTCTATCGGATCTTTCAAACTCAATAGTTCTATACTGTCAGCAAGTCTAACTTCTAAATTTACATTTGACTCAAGTGCACTGAGTTTGGCACCTCGAATGACACGAAACTTGAGTCGAGATTCCTCACCATGCCCCACCGCCGTAAATCACTCAGCAGCGCAGTCGAAGTCGTTTGTAGCGCGGTTGCCACCCACCTGGTGCAGGCATCGTGCGGGCCTTGTGAGAAGAAACATGCTCCCGACTCGGTTCGTGACCATGTAGTTGCAGCATCAGGAATATCTATCCGGTATATTATACATACGTGACGGCTGTGCCGTCCTCATTTCACCATGAAAAATAGATGAGGTCCAGAAAAGCAATGATAGATGAATGAGCCTGAAGCTGAATGTGCAAAATCTCGCTCGTGATATGCCAGCATCAGGAAGAGACAGGGGGTCGGACAACTGGATAATTGGCAACTTCGTTCCAAGCTTGTTGCTGAGCATTTACGCAAAGTTCAGCCTGCCCCCGATTTTGATATTATTACATATATGCATTTCCTGGTCAACACAAGACTCGTCTCCTGCATTTTTTCTTCTGATGAACATGAAGATCAGTATTCAAAAACCTTGGCTCTCTACCGGCCGTCGAACCTGGGTACACTTGTTTGGTACTGCATAGTCCCAAATAAAAGCGAGACACATATCATACGATACTGTATACGGCAGGTCACTAAATGTGATGCAGTGGTGCACGTTCCATCTGTATGTAGTTCTCAACCACCTTCCACGACTTCAAGCACCTTCCATGGCTACAAGCTCGTCCATGGATTCATGATCGTGGCAGCAGCCTGAAACTGGTTTCATCGTCAGCTGTGTCGATATCATGCCTGAAGCCTGCGCAAATGCAGCGAAATGTGAACAGTAACCACGAGTCAACATCACGACCAACCGCTCGTTCACAAGTGGCCACGTCCCCGGATTATGACCAATCACGAGCAAAATCCTCTGTTTCGCCCTACAACACCGGACAACCAAAAGAGCACACAGCGAGAAACAAAGCCTCTTCAAACTCCAGCCTCGTCAATGTTAGCGGCAGAACCGCAAGTTCCAGACGCGCGGTTACGGCGGTGCGCAGGTGTTCATCATCCCTCAGCGGGCGAGGCCCTCAGAGGAAGACATCACCGACAGCAGCGCAACAGCTCTGCACAGGTGCTGGTGTTTGCCAGAGTCTGCCCCGCGGGAGGCCGTAGCAGGAGAGAGCTCACGTGCCTCCGGTAAGTTTTTGCCACAACAGCGGTCCGCGCTCCCGGCCCTGTTGCTCAGATTATAGGCACAGGTGTTGTCCGGGCAGAGGGGAGGAGAGAGAGGAAGGGAGAGGAACGGTCAAGTACCGAGACAAAGGGGGTGAAGGAACAGAGTAAACGCTGTTGAGTATTTGCAGGAATGATTGTTCTAAGACGAGTGAGGTAGGCAACAGGTACATAGGTACATACAACAGGTGTGTGTAAGAAGATGGTAAGCAGAGTTCAGCCTGGAATACATTTTCGACATCCATCCCGTTTCGTCCTGACCAAGTCTGTCCCGTTCCACTCTGACCGGAAAAATGCTCTCATGAACTTGCCCCGTCCTGCTCCACTCCGTTGTTTTCTCTTCTACATGTTTTAGAATACACGTTCCCATTCCGGTTCGTCCCGAAAATAACTAGAAAAATATCATCCCACCCAGTACCATTTCATCACTTTTCCTAGGTCCCATTCTGTTTCTAGTCCCATTCAGACCTCTAATGAGAAGTGAGGGAACTAGCAGCGGGGAAAACAAGAAAAAGAGTCGGTCGTGCATACAGGTAAGCTAGTTCGAACCTGGTCGAGCGCGTGGGCGTGGGAACAGCGGCCGTACTCTCCGGAGTGACCGGCTCTTTGTAACGGCATGCACTGGCGGCCAGAACAAAGGGTGCTCTCGAAATGCCAGCTGTGGTTAATGTACCACTGTTATGGATTGACATTTTAATCCCGCCCGCATAGTTGTCTGTCATTAACATACTGAGGATGGTTTCGGCGGGTTTCACAGGTCTACTCGTATGATTTGAAGCGGTGTGTCCTGAAAATCGTGTCTGATTATCTATTAGTCGAAATCAGATAATGCTTGATTAGGTTCTGGAAGAGCTGACTTTCTATCCATTATTTTCACAATTCTATGAGGACAGAAGATTGATAGTTATTTCGAAGATATTCCAGTCAGGTGTCCAATCTGCTTCTCAGGAGGCAGAACCCTTTGTATGATTTGATTACTTTGTATGGGCCTTTTACAGCCCTCGTTTGTCTTGGCGATATGATTTATGCCTAATGAAGAGCCAGCACAATGAAACAATGCGATACTGATGAAAATTCTGCGTTCGATTCTCCAAAAGCAGTTAGAAACTGTTCATGGATATATGAGTGCAATCACAACCTACAACGGAGAGAGCGGATTAAAAGAGATTAGGTGATTTTGGGCGAAGCAGAGTACTCGTATCGACAATGCCTTCGGCTTATGAACATTTTAATTGCCGCATTTATCAAACACACTCACACAAGTGTAGGAAGGAGTTCAGCAACGGTTATACCTTTTCATATCTATATTTGTAACAATTTCTCCTTTGACGCTGCATGCAGAAAAATCTAAAAATCTCACCTGTTCCCCATCTCATTTAATGTGAACGTTCATGCTCCTTCGCATGTTCAGTCCTAAACCAGCGCTGGCGGAATCATGACAGATGTACCTGTGTGTAACCTGCAGTCTGACATTGTCTTGAAGGTTGAATATTAACAGCAGTGTCGAATGATTCCTGCTAATTCTACCCATTCTAAAAGAGGAGCTAGTAGATCGAAACGAACAACAATGAAACTAAGTAATAGAGTCAGGAGTCTGGCGTTGACGCAAGTTTTTCATCTCACAACCGAAGCCCACACGACGTCCAAAAAGCAAGCATGAAGCCTCGCACCGGCCGTCAGTCGTGTGGCCATCCCACAAATACCCTCTGTAGCGTTTCGGCACACCTCTCCTCTCTCTGCCAGCCGCCGCCTCTCGCGACGTCCCGCCGACCATCCCAGAATACAAACACTCCGCCTCGCAGCGCTCCCGTCGCTGCGCGTCGCTCCGAAACGCGCGACGTCGGCGGCGGCGGCATACCTGGCGCACCGGAAAAGATATTTGGGCACCGGGTAGACCTGCTCCGTTTGGGCGCCCCAAGGGGTAGCTGCCGTCTACAAATAGCCCACCTGAGGTGCACACTTCCCTGCGGAAGGAGCAAGCGGGAGGAAGTGGGGAATACGCGGTAGGGATAAAAGTGAGCACAACTGTGTTGGGTTTTGAGCCAGTTTTAAGCTTGCTTTTAGCCAGTCAGTTTCGTCATTCTGTTCACAGAGTGGAATGAAGGCATGGCACATAATTTTAGATATAAAGTAAGCTTCACACAAATGTTACCTTGCATGAAGTATTCTCCCTTCAACATTCATGTTCAACAAAGATCGGGCCGAAATATTAATTCTAGAGAACTGAGATAATTTACCTCGATCAATTCTCGGTTAGAAAGCCGTGTGAATCTAGTTCATAATCACCTTAAATAAATCACCATAATTAATCATCATCAATAAATCATCATAAATAAATTAAACAAATCACCTTAAATAAAAAGATAATAATAATAATAATAAAAATCTGTTGGTTTGTGATGCGTGATATATCTATAAATGCATATATACATAACTTTTAGGAAGGAAAATAGAAAATAAATGTCTACGATTGATATATGTATTGTGTGAATGCGTGTTTTTTTGTACTGTTAACCGTTCCTATAATTCTGAGGAAGAAGTGGTTGTCCTAATCGTGTGATAGTTTTTGAATTATTTTGTAGAAATGTATCGTTGCTGGGATACTAGTCCAAGCTCCTTTATTTATCTATTCTTTCGTGTAATTTGGTCTAAATAAAAATAATTTGCAATAATTCTTTTACACCCTTTAAAGCTCCTAATTCATAATATTAAATCAAGACCACCCGGGATGAAAGCGGAAGCTATTATTCATAATATCATGCGTACAACATCTAAAATCCAGTGGCGGATCTAGCTGGTTGGTTTGGGAGGGGCAAACCAAAGTCGAAAAGCAAAAAAAGTCACGCAGTGAAAAATTGCGCTACATTATGCCTTTTCGGTAGGATTTTGGGAACTGGAGACGAAAAGCAAAAAGAAGCGCCACGGGGTGAAAAATATGGGCTCAAGATACAATTTTTCCTATCCAAGCCCCAATATTTACACTGAACTTCACTAATTCTGTTTGAAATTGAGACTTGAAGCACCAAAATTTTGTTTACAAGCTAAAAAGGAGTCGGGGAAAAAGGAGGTCGATTGCTTTGGGGGGGGGGCAAAAACATAGTTTTGTCCCGAGTTTTTCCGTTTGGGGGGCAATTGTCTTTTTGCCCCCCTGGGTCCGCCACTGTTAAAATCTATAATATTGTGAAGGGTGGTCCCAAACACCACCCTGTGGAGAGCCTGAGCCACCGAGACTCTGATAAAGCATAATGTTTTGAACATTGTTTGAGCAATTGACTTTTGCCGGACTTTTGAAAGAAAGGCGTGGCCTGAAAATTCCGGTCCCTTCCACACCGGGACTAATACATCCTCCAGAATAATTAATATAATCACTTTTACTCATTGAGCGTAACATCATTGCCAACTTGCGTATTTGATTCTGTCATTTGTTTCAGATTCATTTCTCACCATTTGCTTGTTCAGGAGGCGCCCGGGGCCCTGACACCATCGCGTGGCGAGGATGGAAGCGCAGAGATGGATGGGCCCAGTGGCGGATACAGGAGGGGGGCTAGGGGGCTCAAGCCCTCCCCGAAATGTCCGAGTGTCTATAGTTCATGCATAGAGGGAGGCTGGCCTGAGGCAATTGTAGGGGAGGCTCGAGTCCTCTAGTCCCCCACCGAAATGAAGCCCTGGATCCGCCGCTGGCTGGGACAGAGATAGATTCGAACGAACGGCCGCACCTGTCTTCTATCAAGGAAAGCAGCCGTGAGCGAAGTGTTGACGGCAGCTTCAATATATAACTGTCAATGAACTGGCTCATCTTTAGGTCGTTAGAGAGAAAAATTAACCACTGCGATGGTAATTTGTAAATTTAAGGGTAGGTATGGACCTGGGCCAAACAGCATATGGACAGTCTGCATTGACGTGACTGGGATTTCAAGACATTAATGATTTAGTTCTCGAGATTCCCACCACGATAGGGGCCGACTTACATTCTCATGGCCATGTGAGAATGTAGTAAGTTCCAGAACTTAACTCTAACAATGTGTTTCACCAGATGAGTTCATTTCACCAAAACTGACAGGATAGCACGCCGATATTTCGGCCTTGATCTCAGGTGGAGTCCCACCAAACCCCTCTATTGAATGTGAGCGACTGCCTAAACACGGCGATCCAGGTCATGCTTGCATGATGCTTACCCACTGGGCATATTCCACCCCGAACACACCATACTCGCTCAAGTGAAACGTTGCTATCAACCTCACTCACACTCCCACGTAAAACCCAGTCCGACGGACTGCCGACTCTCACGCACCTTCCAGCACCTTCACCTTTCTACATCCACTTCGCACGGGCGGTGATGGGGAATGCACCACATCATGCAACACCCGACCACGGCCTGCACCGCGCCTCAACCAATCAATATGGAGGCATTGCTAGTTGCTATGTTCAGTTACCGACAACAAAACTGCGCTGGGGAGGTGAATAGTCCCTTCGCCGGGGCGAAAGTGTGTGGCTGACCAGGCTGTAGTTGGTCGGTGTCGGCCGTGGCGTGTGTAGTACGTGTAAAATACTTCATCGACAACGAAAATATAGACCTTTGCAAGTGCTTCACTAAATATTCGGTTCAAAGTAAACAGGGCGGTGAACAGAGAGGGTAGTTTTGCCTGTCGGTTTTAATTCACTAGCCCCGGGTGCTACGTAGGTGTAAATTTCAAGCAGAATTCAGTCGCATACCTGACATTAAAAACATGCATAGCAGCGACGGCAAAATTATTAGTTTTAGGCAAGACATTCTTCTTTCATATTTTCCCAAATCATTGGCAGCAGCTTGAACAATTTTCAACTCTCAACACCTTCAAGTCACAACTTCTCAAGTCCACTGCAGTCGTCAAAAGAAGAGCCCTGCGGGAGTGGCGACCGAGTCTTGTGAGTCAGTGACCAGGTTTCGTGGCCGGAGGCTTCACATGGTCCATTCATCACGCTCTAACGATATCAATACATCATCGTCGTCGCCAGCAGCACTATCATCTGATCGGTACCTGTCGCTCTTCTACCAGCGGATGGTGGGTGGTCTCCGGCACCGAATGCCTCGCCACCGATAACAGCCTTAACAGAAACACTGCTAAGAGTTCGTGTGTTGTGGCATAAGTACATAGGGGGAGTCATTGAAGCCTAAAAATAGCTGAACTTAGTTTACGACGCCACATCAACGGAATTCTTTGTGCAGGCTGATGACACCCGCAGGAGATCTGTAGCCTCATCAACTGTAGAGCCAGCCAAGGGTGACTTTGAACCCTAGCCTGATAATACCGTGAAGCTCGGTGACCTCAGAAAATATCCGATTCTGGTGATTAATGGACGGGAGAGTATCTTAGCCATCACCAAATCCGGGTTCCCTGTGCATCAGATTGTGAGCCCTTCACTAATCGTGATGCGCTGATAAAGAAAGGGTCGGTGAGACCGGTGGGGTGTAGGCGAACTGCCATCGCTTCATCGGAAACCTCGGATGTCAACGAACCAGCCGTGCATCTGGTGACCGGTCACGACCTCCACCCCGACCATGGCGCGCCTGCTCTTCAACCGGCGTCTTCAGCTCCTACTGGGCCTCTTCTTCGCCCTCTGCCTCTACGTCAGCCTCGTGACCTTGTTTGAATACGAGAACGCGTGAGTCTCAAACGAGATATTCAGCAAAAGGAAAGCTAAGCTGTATATGGTTATACATTGCGCACACTGCAATGGGGTGTCTGAAAAACAGAATGAAGAAATACATCAACATTATATGCTTAAGCTTGCATTTGAAACAGTCGTTTGCAAGCGACATAGGTGCAACTTGCAAGCTTTTCTTTGTCAGAGAAACTTAGTCAGGCTGCAATATGATCTAAAAGCTAATAACGATACAGATTCGTTTTCTGCAGATAAGATCCTGCACGATAAGCTCATGAGATCTGGGGCTTTAACCATTATCTGTAGTTTGGTTCTATGGCCATTCGCAGTTTGGCTTGGACTTCCCTTTTACTGATTCGCTTTTAAACTGAAGACTCCCTTTTGAGAAAATCAAGGTAAATGATACAAGAAATAGTGATATTACGTTGATGATTACATTAGAAATTACACAAGATGAGGATAAAACAAAAATAGACGTGATAATTCATGATAACATACAAAAAATGATGATATGAACACTATATTACATGTTTGATGATATTTATGCCACAGAAAAAAAACATTGGTTAAGAGCTTTTGACGGGGAGAAAATGGAAAATTAGTCTTTACTCACTATATCACTTATTTAGCAGATCTTTTGCATAGGTCTCTAATAATGTTTTTTTCAGTTTCAGTCATGGCTATGACTACGAGGACCTGCCGGAAACCCCCTACTTCATCTCTAACTTCTACCGACAATTCTTTGACTACCTCGACACTCCCCTTGTTCACTGTGACTACCTGGTGCGGTTCGGAAAAGTTATCACGTGGTACGAGCCGTACGTGTGCGTCTCTGATCCCTTCAATATCCGCTCGGTACCCGACTGCCTCGTCTACTCGTTCCATCACGCCGCTTCCAGGGACAATTATCTGGCATTTGAAGCGGGCGCTGCCAAGCTTGGCTGTGAGGTGCACATATTCGACTTGGTGGGAGATCTCGTGCAGCACGTGCAAGGTGATTTTGAAGATGGGTCAATCAAGTGGCACGTGGTGGGCGGTCCCAATGACGAAGAACGCTTTGTTTCGCTGGAGGACATTGTTAAGAGACTGGGCCACGAAGAGCGAACGATCAACTATATGAGGATGTTCGTCGATTTTGACGTGGATAGAAAACCGCGCCAGAACATATTTCTCAAGCAGCTGCAGTACTTGATGCACGGAGAGCTGCCCATCATAAGGGCACAAGTAAGTGAATTGAAAATGATTTTTCAACAGGAGATAGTATTAAAATTCACTGCCTAAAAATGAAGTCGCCAGTAGCTGAAATACTCTTGATAAAAATAAAAGTCGCGCTTAATTAATTGGTTGCTGTATTGGACTTTCTTTAGGTATCTTACCATTCCTACATACATGTAGCATTTCTTACAGGAATGTGGCATCAAGTAATTGGTTGCTGTATTGGACTTTCTTCACATATCTTACCATTCTTACAGACATAACCATTCACATCAGAAGCTCAATGAGCGACTAAAGTAAGTAGGCGGAATTAATGGAGCGACTAAAGGTACATTGCGGTATGTACCAGGCGCATCACTTAGCTAGAGCATCACAGTTTGACATTTTAATTAGTTTCACATTGGCTTCTTTTGGAAATCACACTGAAGAACTCGTAAATTCCTCAGGTTCAACAGCTGCAACTGGCGATGGCGTTTCGCCCTGTCAGTCTCAAGCCCAGCGCGGTTCTCGCCTACCGCCGAATTTGGGAGATATTCAACGAGCTCCACCGCGGCGGCTTCCGCATCCTGGACAGCAGGTCCACCACCCGGGTGGGCTGGCTACCGGGACTGGGGGAGCCTGTAGCCTCGCAGTATAACGTGCTCTGGGGCAAGAACATGCCGCCTGCGGCAAGGCTGAAGGACGGCGGAGACGGCCCGATAATTGGTGATCCTGTTGCGGCTGAGTTGCCAAATTGGTCAGCTTAGATTAATGGGTAAGTGTAGAAAAGTGCAAAAGTAGGAGCAGAACGAAGATATTTCGTTTAGTCCACGCCCTTCTTTGATGCTTTTTACCCTTCGATGTTTTGACTTATATTCGAGATATGACGGCAGTTACTTATAATTGATATTTATATGAAGATATGTAACCTATATTTCAAGACCGTTGCAATCACGTGGTCGCACTAATCGCCTGCACTGGAGACCCAGTGCTGCCGTGATAAAGTCAAATTTTCAGGATTATATTCCAAGGTCACCTCACATCCAGGTCAATGTCAAAGACAAAGGTCACGAGTCAAGGTTATACCATCATTTCCAAGGACATTGACACCAGTGATATTGGTCAGATGGCCAAACTCAGTCTGACGTTTGTTATGCAATGCCGTCATAGCTGAGATATGAAGTCATTGGTTAAGAATACAGACTAATTTGACCGGTGCAGGTCACAGGTTAAGATCAAAGGTTATTGATCAAGTTAAAAACTCTTATTTTCCGCCCAACGGCTGCGTTAGTGCCAGTTATAGAGTAAATTATTGGAAACATCATATGGTGACAATAGATGTAGATGAATGAACTTGCATAAACTTAACACCAAAATTTCAGAGGATCCTGTTTGGGACATTCCTTTCATGCACATAGCCCGCTTTCAGTGTATCCCCGGTTTCTTCTGCATAAATACAACACTTCCCGATATGTATCCATCTCGGCCCAAATCTGACATTTATGACCTCATTTGACCTTGAGAATATTGACTTAGGTCGATAAAAAATTATAATGTGCACGTAAGCGGGCATTCTTAAACCTCTTGGTTTCCGAGATATCTGCAGGGGAGGCATTTCAAACCGCCTCTACTTTGCGTTGACGCCTGACTCCTCTTCAATGCGCGTGCCAAAGTTCGCTACCTAAAAATGAAGTCCCGTAGTGATTTCGTAATTTGTGTTTTCGATTCGTGAACGGAAGCTGGCTGATACTAGGCACTGGCAGAATACAAAACAACTCAGATAAGAAAGCATCGCGGGTATTTCCCGAGCAGCCTCAGTATGCATGTGCTATCCCGAGACTATTCAAGGGAGTACATTGCCCCTCTGAGCTGAAGCGCCTCTCCAGGAGGGCGTATGCAAACATGTCGGAGCAGTGAGCGGTCACGCTGCAGGCTCGCCTCCTCCTTCCTCTGTTTGACCTGCGCGTGAAGATCGATCTCACTCCGCCCTGCTGTGCCGGAACGTATGCAGGTCAAAGCACGGCGGTTTCAGCACCTCCCTGATTACGGGAATAAAAACCAGCCATTGATGACGCAAAACATATACGAGAATAAAAACCAGCCACTGATAACGCAAAACATAAAGAAGGCAAAAAAATATTCTCAGTTGTTTTCCTATGTTATATGGTTTTTACATGTTGATCTTGAGAATGCTCTGATTCCTCCTCTCGTCTTGTATTTTCTTGCCAGTGCTCCTAGTGTATAGTACTGAAGTGCATTGTAGCAGCCTCTCTCAAGTTATTTTGTGCTTGGGCAGCTTTAGGTAATCAAACACATTCATAACGCAACAACCAAGAGATCACGAGAAATACATATTACCCCGTTCTAACACAGTTCAATCAGACATATCCCTCCTGAAACCACACACCCAGCCCTCCGACGAACCCCCCGTCTCTTGTCACTTTGATACGCCCCTGCGCACACCTGTTGAGCTGGCTGCGGTGAAGACCATTGACCCCTGTGCCACGTGTCAGACTGTGCGTGCACTTGAACAGACTATGCGTGCCGCACTTGCTAATTCTGAGAGGCCACAGTGGGCTCAGCTGGGATTTTTAATCAGGCAACGCGGCTGCACCTGCATACGTTGGATCGTGTTGAGACTCAAGGCGTTCGTTTCGTGAAAACATGGTTGAGAAAGTTTCAAGAGGCGGTTCTGGGCTCGGTAATGCGAAAATAATGCGTTTCCTACTGGACCTGAGCTAACTCCTCTCTGGCTTATTCTGCCAGAACCTGCTTATCCAAAACAAAAAAAAATTACAAAAATAGTGTTGTAAATACAAGAACACTTTCATCAAATTTCAGTGTGCAAATTGCATTGAGTCTTGGCGTGTTTGCTTGCTTATCACTTACTTTTTTAGTGAAAAAATTATCTCATTTCCTTAATAACTAAACATATTTGGGCAGTCGTATGACCCACATAGCATAACTATTACCTAGCTTCCAAAGCGATAATGCGAAAGTGCTGATAACTATCTAAGGCATGCAAAAGGTCTCGTCTATATAGAACTGTAACACAGTGCACTGCTTGTCTGATGTGAATGTGTACGAGCTTGTTTAATGTGTCGCACGCTTTGCAGTATGTAGTGGCGGCAGTAGTATGTGCCAAGCACTCACGGTCGAGTAGGCTATGTTGAAAAACATTGAGTTCAATGCAGTGCCTTTATATGTGTACGTTGCTTCAAACATAGTCGTATCATGAATATTATATGTATATATATATATATATATATGTATGTAGTATGTATGTATAAAATGTTATGGGAATCTGAACATAAACTATTTTTAGAGGGTCGGTAAAGAAATGGGCAATTTACACGAGCTTTGTGCTACATCCTGACTGCTGTTCTGAAAGTTTGTATGCGTTGTGTTGTCCAATGTTGTGTCGTGTGTGGATATCTTACGAGTTTTTTAAGGATTTTCTCACTCCGGTCGTTTCATCTGCGCCATGAACTGGACAAACCTTTACTTGCGTGAATGCTGCTCTCCGACACTGCTCTGTAAATCCGACTCCCACTCTGTCTGACACGTTTCTCGTAACCGGAGAATTTAAACAGGAATCTCCAACAACAAAAAATCGGGCCCGGTCGACCTTTCCCAGAACCCAAGTCCCGGCGGTAATTTCTAAGTGATTCACGCTTGGGCTGGCTGAGCTAAGCTGCCCTGATGGGAGTCGACTGAACATGCCGGAGCGCATTGGACACAACCAGCAAGCTACTGTCGAACCGTTGCTGGAACTGTGGAGTCTGATCCGCATTGTTGGAATTCGCGACAGCGTGTTAAACTTGTTTTTTTGCAGAAGTAGAACATGCTGAATTCTTTGGGAATAAGCTGGGTTAATTCGTACGTGCCTGACGTTACTGAAAATGTTTACTTAAGCATAGCTGTCCTATTTAGGACTATGTAGGATTGGGAAAGCATGACGTTGTGAACGACTCGCCTGGATGAAAGTGGAGCGTTTTCAATTACTGATGAATTTACACTGAAATCTGGCAATATATGACGGAATGCGACAGGGTAATGCTTTCACAACACCACGCGTGGACTATGCAATTTTTTGATAATTTTCATATTGTGTTTTATGGATCGTGTGCTTCATTAAATTTCATGATTTCAAATAAATATTCAGTTACACAGAAAAACGTATCTGAAGTTTATCATGACAAAAACTATTTTGGCATTAAACAATGAAAATCAGAGATTATTTTAGCTAAGTGACTTAATTGAGACGGATTGCATTAAGAAGGACACTTTAAAGGAGTAGGACGTAATATTTAGAGCTATCAAAAAAGGTTTTTTTCTACCGGCACGATAAGGTCATGGTGGTTTTGAATTCATCCAAAAGTTGATTTGTGTGAGAGAGTACATCAAAATAAGCACTGTCAAGGAAGCATGACTGGTTCAAAATGGTTGAAAATTACACTTTATATATTTCTCTTTCACACGAATAGTACCTACCATGGGGCGGGCTGAACTCCCCGCGAGCTTCTAGCTCTTTGCTAATTTCACCATCCAACGAAAATGACCACTTCTCTGCAAAAGCAGGAAAGGAGGTATTTATATTCCCTTTATATTCCAGCAGGAGCAACCAGCTAAACGAAGTTCCACATTTCATCAAACAAGACTGGACCACTTTGGTCAATGAAATTTGCATGATCACTTCTAACGCAAACTTGTATGTATGCACATACATACACAGTGAAGGTTCTGCGGTAAGCTCTGGACGCCGCGACAGCCCGGCACAGGCACGGGCTTCAAACATGCTCACTGCAAGCAAATTTGTTTTGCAATGATCAGACTTCAGTTTGCATTTTTCTCAGCAGTGCAGCTTCACACTGAGAAAGATTGGCTGATTTTAGATAAAACGACATTTAAGGGCTTAGCAACTGCTGGGGTTATATGTCTAGCCTCATCGTGTGTTTCAGCAAACATTGAAATGCCGAAATTATACGTTTCAGTCACTTCTAGCATGCGGGTCCAGATCACCTGAAAACGAACATTTCTGGTCCTGATAGGTCTGCTCGAAGTAATTTTAGGTAGCGCCGCAGTGAAAACTACAATATTTACACTCTATTGACAACAACCACAGAAAAATTACATCTGATACTTAAAGCTTACTTTCTAGTATTTAACAACAAATGAAATGTAATGTCATGGCACACGCGTCACAGCTATCCTGTATGACCGTATGTCCAGACATGTAGGTAAGATGTATGGCTGGTTTTGCTGCGCCCGTTTCACGGCGGGTAAAATACAATGCCTGCCTCCCGGTGTGGAGCCGTAGAGGGTCATTTCACTTGCACGCCAGCGAACCCCCCTCGTCGTCTGACGATGAAAAGTTAATTCATGGCACGCTGTGGCACTGGACCTTGGTCGAAGCTCGGCCGCAACTTTTGTTGCTGAATTTCATTCTTTTTTTTGTTGCGATTGCTCGTGGATGACTTGTTTTTGGCGTAGGCAGAGAAGTAGGGATTTCCGTATAGTGGGGAAACTGACTAAAAGCTAGAAGCTCATCAGGAAATCAGGCCAAGGGCAAGGTACTATCTGTGTGAAAGGAAAATATAAAGAGTGTAATTTTAAAAATCTTGAAACAAGCTTACCTCCTTGAGAGTGCTTATGTTGGTGTTTAAAGAATACGCCTCCTTGTTGCCATGATCACAAGCACATTTTTGGGTACAAATTATCATGTCGCCTACCAAATACGTGAATGCTTTGATATCTCCGAATATGCATCAAATGCAATCAGCGGAGACCGCATTGCCAATGGTGTACCGCGAGGCGCTCCTAGTTCCGGTTTCGGCGGATATGAACAACATCCGGCACTGATCTCGTCAGAGGCACAGGGCAATCCCGCCCGGGGCACTGCTGCTGCATATGCGATGCGGGCGGATGTCGTGGGCACTAACTCGCCGCTTCGGGGGCGAGTGGGCGCGCGCCCCAAGCGAGGAAGTCCCAACACGTTCGGAAGTGAAACGATTGCCGAGGTTTTGAAGGTCAGGCGAGAGGTCAAACCAGGAAGAAGTAATTTGTAACAGTGAGGTTAACGAGTCCGTGCATTCATGCTCTCTAGAATCGAGAACGACAGAATGCCAAAATTCAGATAAATTCCAGGTTATTATCACTGATGTTTGTGTGGCTAATTTTGGCCTTCACCATCGGCACAGCCACAAGAGCGAAAACAATAACTCTGCACACCTGATTTCAATTGGTGGATGGACGCACTGACTGCAGGCGCGACCAAAAACAGTAGATTAGCATCAGCCGCATGCCTGGGGAGAAACAGAGCGGTGTCAGGATTACCGGGAAACCCAGCGCTTGCAGCAGTGAACTAGCTGGCCAGAGGACTGCTGGCAGAGCCCGGAGACCGTGTTCAGAAGCGGACCCAGCATTCGGCCACATCTGTCTTGATTTGGGACCATTAATGTCGTGCGCCGTATAGATGCATGCATAGATTGACAGGTTTGCACAAACTACAAGCGCTTGAGAGCTGGCTTATCTCTTTGCACTGTCTGCTGTTCTGCCAGCTGGGCCCAAACGAGTGCAATCTGTGCCGTTTATGGATGATAAATAATTTGGGCATGCAGCCCGGAGTTTTACATTGAAACAATGGGGTAAGTATTGTATTGTCTTTCAAAGACACAAGCGTGATTACTATCCAGGGTTTTAATGAGCTGTGAAGATCCGGCAGGTGTTGAATAAGGAAATAATCGATTTTTAAGATCAACACAGTCACCTGTGCCTTTCAATCGCCTGCACGCGGTGCATATCTGTAGAAAATGCACATGTTTTTTGCTGTTGTTAAATTTTTGCTGTTATTTTTCTCCTGTTTCCCTAGCTCGAACCACAGCCAAATCGGGTTGCAGCAAGTGGTAATCAGATACATTGCTGGTCGTGATCCTCGACTTTCGAACGCAGTGCACCAGGAGACATGCGCAGAGAAGAATATCTTGCAGAGTAGGACTTTTGAACACCACTGCACGTGATGATTCTTTTTATGTTGAGGGTCGAAGGATATTTCACTAAACCAGAGTTTGCACTAAAAGGAACCAGGTGGTGATGTTGCTTCTTTGGTTTCAGTAGAGGCTGATTCTCTCTGAAACTTTAAAATTTGATTATAATTTCGCCGGGATTTCAAGATGAACGCACGGTACCATTCTGTTGAGGAACGCTAGCTGCATTCACACACCTTTCTCCGTATCTTGGCAATGCATGTTGACTGTGGAAACAATGTCTAGTGTTCTTGAACTGCTGTGATGAAATGCAGGATCATCGCCACCATTCGATATTTCAGGACCATGTCATCTCGTTATTGTACGCTGCTCATCTCCCATTGCGTATGTGCTCGTCTTATCCGTGCAGATTATGACATTTTTGTATGCATCTCACTTTTAGTTCACTTAACGCTCTTACTCTCGCTTCTCTTGTGATTCGTATCAGTTCAGGTTATCTTATCTTTCCAGGCATATCCCTTTTACTTTACTCAACTCTCCCTCTCTCTTTCTCCCGGTTTGTAACTCCTCTTTCTTTAAACCTATCCCCCTTGTCATTCCCCTTGCAGTCGTATCTCTCCCTCTCCCTCCTCTCTCTCTCTCTCTCTCTTACTCTCTCTTTCTCTTTCCCTCTCTTTCGATTTCTCAGCATCCCTGACCCTAGCCCGACCCCTCGTTGTCACGCCGCTTCGTGATGCAGGGGCGTGGGCGTTGCTCACGACCTCACGAGGGTCTTTGTCTCATCTGCAGGTGGAGGTCTCCACCCTCTCTTCTGCAATGTTGCAATGTTGCAGGCGCCGTATGTGTGCCGACTCTGAAGTCAATATGCACTTCTGCGGCGCGAAGGAATGTGAGCCCGCTGTGGCCTCGTTGAAAGACGCAGCTCGTAGAGAAGGCACGTGGCCGGAGTGTTCATGATGCCTCGAAGGAGGGAGACAGTATCAGTGCTCTCGTTACTTCTAGAGGAAAAGTAACGTTGTGAGCTGTAGAAAGGAATCTGCACAGGCTTCTCATTATCTCTTGACAGTCGCTCCCGTGATTTGATGACCGGAAGATTGTTCTGGTTTAGTGCCTACAAAGTAAGAGAAACATGACTTTGAGGCATAGTTTCACATCTTCACATCTTGTAGAGCGTCTGGAAAATTTCCCAGTGAACGATCTTGTTACAAAAGGCAATAGACACACCATATAAATTACAAAAAAACCTGTCCTGTTTTCCCCTATGACTGAAGGACTACTAGCGCAAAGTCACGCTCTGACGCTGGGTCCTCCGGCGGCGTGCTCTTTGATCTACCAAGAACGGTGCTTGACCCGCATCCCATGAGGTCGCGGGTGGAGAGGAGTGGGGGGGGAGCGGAACGGATGTGGCATGGTCATCGTGCAGCTGTGCGTCCCTGTTGCAATGCAATGCTCTATCCGATTAACGGATCGCACGCTGCAACAATGATAAAATTCATGCTCCCAGCTGAAACTCCAACCATTGTTTCTCTCGTGTCATAAGTGTCACACTTTGTATGATTGTGTATGCATCACTTTTACATTGACAGCGAAAAAAACAAAGCACTAACAGCACATCGTCCGACTCTAAGCTGGGTGGATTTGGAAACCCTGAATTGCTAGACTAGCACCTCTATCAAGGACACTGGCCTCTGAACCATGATGCTTGCATGTGATACGCTTCCAACCCAGCCCAACGTATCAGACCCGATTTGGCGCACGTGGATAAAGCGAGGTAAAACACAGCTCCCACAACCTTAGTGCCGACGAAAGATTGCACCATGAATTGTGAGCTGATCAACTTCACACGTGTTCAACCGCCTGATTTAGCATCGTCATGCATCGACACCCTGACTTCGAATAGTATTTTGATCTCATGGCAAAGCTAAGTAAAGAGGATTATTTTGCTTCCGAATCAGCGAGAACAAATACACGCGTCAAAAATATTCAAGTCCTTTGTGGAATGGGATTTGTAGGGTGGTGTATTATGTTGCGGTTCGAGGCGTTATGATACTGTACGATGAAACGCACACTCCAACCAGAGGAAACAGAGCTGTTGCCCTTCTCAGCACTGGCAATGGATTCCTGCATATTTCATACTCATGGGCGTGGAAAGCTGGGGGTGCGGGGGATGCGTCCCCCAACTCGCGAATATGGGGGTGCCCCCAAAAGTTTGGGACTCGACCTAGGTTTTTTGCATTTTCCCTATTGCCTGCGTGGACATATGTGAATGCATTTATAAAGTGTACCGTGAGTACCATTTTCAGAGAGCCAAAATGTTCAAAGTTTGCCTTCGCAGGTACCACCAGTCCGGGACCGTCCCATCTATCAATAGCCAGTGGCGACGCCCCTGTTCGTACTACACGACTAACGGGAGAGGGTGGGGGTGGGGGTGGGGGTAGGGGGAAGGCTGGGTGTAAATCACATCGGGTTTCATAGCTTCATGGATCTAAAAACCTTGCGCAGAATCAACAGAACGTAGATATCTTACGCAGAATCAAGTTACAAAAGCATACCTACGGGTCTGCAAAAACCATGCAAAAAAGATTTCACAAACTGCGCTAGGTGTGTTAATTGCACAGAGAGGGCTTTGGTACACATTTCGCAGTGCACTGGGGTGTACTGGAATTTCTGATATCATCTCATTTTCCGGGGAGAATACTTTCCAGTATTAGTGGCTGGCAGTCAATGCCGTTAGGCGCTCGGCTGAACCCGAAGTCTTCCACTTCTGTGAACATTTCACGCTACTGCAAATTATGAAGCTGTTTAAAAGATCATTCCCAGTCTGATCCTCTGCACGTGGCCGGCCAAATATGGCACCTTCTCTTACTCCGGCCAGGAGTCGCAGATTGGGAGCGGCAGCTCAGGACAGCTAGGAGGGCTAAGTTAAGTCATCAAATTCTAACACGTTCTTGGGAACACGGATGTCTGGAGGTGTGCAACTGCACAGCTCAGGTGGTAGATTGCGAAAACACATGTTTGTCAAGGATGGGTCGGGAACGTGCTGATAGAACAAACAGTGCATATTTTGCAGCATTTTAAGGTATATTAATACAGAACAGATCAGCACACAGCTCCTCTCACATAGGAATAGCGTCACGAACCGTGTGCAATTTGCGACTGGTCATTTTTGTTGTATTTGAATATAGAACAGATAAATGCATAGGCTCTCCAACACAAATGCATGGTCTTTTGCTCTAATCCAACTGGTGAAGGATGGTCCTGAGCATCAGGGCAATAGGCCGCCTGGTGATTCAGAAGCTACGGCCTTTTTTCCCGCAAAATAATTCCTGACGGTAGTGCTGTGATCTAAGCCACGGTCTGTGAACAATTTACGCCGCCTGCACATCTTAGCTATATGCATCGGGTTAAATTGACCAACACAATTGTAGTGCTAAATTCGTGAAAGACGTGGCAGTCTGCATTGATTAAAGCTTGATTTTCTGGAAATGGGAAAAATGTTAAAGATGAGCTATTCCTTCGGTTTTCCTGACGTCTACCTAAGCCCTATTTATCTCTGCAATGATTTCTCATGGTCTGGGCCAGGGATCGAAAAACCTACTATTTTGCCACTCTAAATGGTGACAGTCCAAGTTGAAAAAGGTGACAAAATTAGCCGACATATTTTCTCCAGACAAATACAGGACCAAATCTCCGAGACTGGCGCCTGTAATTGGAGCTCACAATGCTTTTCAACAACTAGGATGATCCACGAGTGCCAATCAGTATCCTACTAACCTAAAACGTGCCACATTCTGCTGCCTGGGGTGGTGACACATCTGTGGTCTGATATTTTCAATGGTGACACACTGAACACTTTTTGGCCCCTGGTCTGGGCTCTGTACAAATTTTCCCAAACACCAATTTATTATTTCCTTACATCCTCCCTTCTTTTTAAGTTTCATGATTAAACATCATTTTTGACTCTAGGTGCCTATCCAAAATTACAAACTAAATTACATTTTCAGCCCAAACGGACGAAAATCATTTGACTTATGTGTTATCATAAACGAATTTCCATTACAACGTTCTTCCTAAGGAAAATTATTATTGAGCCAAATTCGAGCAGCCTATTGCAACTCTCTAACATTAAGCAATAACTTTTTCTCCTGCTTAAATTGTATTGGATTCTTCTCCTGGCAGCTAATGTATTTTCTACTATCCCGAAAACTTCCTTATCTGACATATTTGCTGTAGGAGAGCCGTCATATCAGTACGTGTGTACTTTTGCTGCGATAGCAGGTATTTGCCAGTACTTTGAGTCGTCATTATATCGCTCAGGTGTACAATACATGCAATTTCGTATGAAATTTATCAATAGAATACTGTTCTCTGCGACCAATTAATTATCTTCAGACCGTTTCCGAGCGACGCACTGTCCTCGTAGATGCTGGGTTTATGGGTCAATATTAGTGACCTTCGCTGTAAGTCATTATAATTACCGTGATATTTGGAAGTTAAAACCTGCAGAGTTAACGCCGTCTGGAGGCGCTCGGGGAGAAGGTCGACGCCAAGTGGAAACAGGCACAGGTGGACAGAAAATTTGAGGTGTTTTTAGAGGTATACAACATATAGAGCTTCCGTTTGTGCTGCTGCATCTCCGGCTGAGGTTTCTCGTTATGTTTCATGTCCTAGCTACATACCGTTACATTGTATACAGCTCCGCACAGTTTTTTTTGCAGTAGAGTCATTAGGCTTCATGAATAGGCCGGGTCTCGGAGCCACTGATTTTTTTCCAAACTTATCAATAAATGAGATCGAGACCGGGACCTAAGTTGCTAAAATACCTGGTAAACTTCTGCCAATACGAGTTGGTGCTTTCGATTTCCATCCATAGGTACCACGATGCTCCTCCCAACTGCTACATCTTCTGGCGCATGATTGAAAAATTAAGATTTATACTTTTTTTTAATTTAAAACGTAAAATTTTACATATTTAAAATATCATCATAAAACAAGTGATATCCAGACCCCTTTTATATTTTGATATTTCGGCATGTACTGAACCAGACGCGGTGAAGCTAAAACGTGTAACATCAGTACGGAGGCCAAAAAACATCCTGCAACAGCAGCTCGCTTCAAGCTCTTTAAGGCGTCTATTGTTTCGTGGTCCAAAGCGGGCCGACAGCGACGGACCGGCGTCGGTTTCAGCGGGACAATGGGCCGGCGCTGTTCGTATGCGTACCACGCAGCGGGTGCGTGCGACTTCTGCCGGTCCCACCGGCTCCAGGGACAGTGTGCGCCGACCTCTCTGGACAGACCGCTCCGGCTGTTATGCTAGTGGCTCTCTGCAAAACACTACCTGACTCGTTAACTTTATCGCTTCCATCCATAGGTTAGTTTTATGCCGAGATGTCCCGGGTTTTACATGGTCAGAGTGTTCTCTGGCGTTTCTGGCTGCGCCCCTGCTCCTCGTGCGCTGTTAGCACAGAAGGCAGTGCTTTAGAGTGCACCTGACACCTGCGTAGCTCCACTGGTTGCTGATGGCGACGGTGACCACGCGGTGGTATCGCAACGTATCACAGCCCGACGCCCCTCCCTGCCACCAGGGGGGGTGGGGGGACGGTGACCCTCTGCAACACGTGCACACGTGCACAGGTGGGTGCAGGACAGGAACGTGACCGCTTCACAACTGACCAAACATGGTCAAAGCGGAACCGATCACTTTTGTGGTGGCGCCCGACTGGTTATATTTGGACGCGTTACAAACCTGTTGGATCCAGAGGGGACAGAGAGGCTCGGAAATGTGTGCTTTATGCAGCCGCCAGCTCTTATTTTGTGCAAACGGTTAGGAATGTGGCCAGTGCAGAGGGCGGCTGCTTATTTAGGCAGTGACCTGCGCGCCTGGCGACTGGTCGCGAGCAGATGGATGGTAAGACGTACGAGTTCCTGATGTATACCCGTGAATATGTAATGAGGGGCTCCGCATAGCTACCGTAGCGCACGCGGAGTCCATATGTTTGCATGTTAGGATAGTCTTATGCGAATTCTTCTGTTCATACATTCATCTAGGGCTATGCCCATCACACTTATAAATATTTTCAGCGGGCTTATACACAAGGTCAGCCTTCATCATCGGTGATAAAACAAGAGCGTTCCGCTGATCTAACAAGAAGACTCGACCAAAACAGGAGCAATTAAAAAAATACGGGTGTAAGAGACTCTCACTCTTGCTCGCGACAAAATATTCAGTTCCAGTCGTAGCTCACCTGATATTTTCTTTAAGAAATATGAAAAAGGCGGAGGGTGACCTATTTTTTCCTCGAGTGGCGACATCCATCTTAATGCACACTGATTGCATACACAGCAATGCATACAATTTATTGCGGAGAGTGCCCTTTCTGGAAGCGACAGTTACCAAGCGCGTATTTGAATATGCCTATGCCGCATCGGAAAGGTAAGGTATTCAAATGCCGAAATATTAAATAAAAAACGCACGCTGGCATTAGTGTTTAAACTTATAAGCACGCTTTATAAAATGACTAATTGCTAGGTAGCACTTCAGACTCGATGAAGAGTTCAAATGGGGGATTTATAAAGCTAGGAATAGCGAACAGCATGTTTTTTCTGTTCTTGCGTAGAAGCTGATAACATCCAGAGCGTCAGAGTCTGCCACCCGTTGATATCAATATATTTGGCACGTTTTGCTGAGTTTTGCAGAGTCGTGCAACAGTAACTGGGTGTTTATTTCTCTGCCTTGCTTGATTAATATAAAAGTCAGTGAAGCGTGCCTGTTGCAGCGTTTGAAAAAAATGTACCGGTTAGAAAATCAGGTCAGGTGTTAAGAACATGCTGCTCTTGTTTTTTTTCTTTGAGAATAAAACAAGGTGCAACCATCGGCGGAAGCGCCATATGTTGCTGCTAGAATGGCTTTCGAATATAAACTTGTATCGTCCGATTAGACAATACAATAACAAATATTATAGCTGGTGACAAGATAAGTATCCTACATGTCATCTCAGGAAACGCGGGTGATGCTGACAACTAGGGCTAACCGCATTTTTGCCGTATGACCCTGGCAGATGGTGCGTCGTTAAACACCCTAACCTCATTTTTTGCCAGAGGACATGAAATCGTCACTCCTCCTATATCTGCTTCCAAGACCATAGGTGGATCAGGAATTTCAAGAGGAGGGGCATTCTAGCCAGAGGTTGCCATTGGGGTCCAACAGGTGCACTACTGGCCTGGAATGGGCGAAATTTAGGCCGAAGGTACCGATTCTTAAGGAGTGACCCATCCAAGGGGCGCCAAACCACACCGCAGAGACCACTATTTTTTATCTTAGGGAAGGAGGCGACCTTTCAGGGTGCACCGCTTCTGTACCAGGGGGTGCTGGGTCAGTCAATAGAGGATGGCACTTGCCCTCTTGCCCCCTGGACCTGCCTATGTTGTGGATTGCTGCGGTTTCAAAGAAGAGGCGATTGGGCCACCAGGTACCCACTGAAGTGTGCTTGTCTTCATCCACTGCAAACAACTACCCATTATGACAGGATAGAAATACAAATTTAAACCCAGATGCACCAGACTTCGTGAATAGCGGCATCTTCAATAGGTTTAGTAACTAACAAATAGACGTGCCAACCCCAAAAGTCCTAAAATATACTGCAGCTTAACCGCAGGTTAATAAACAATCAAATGCGCGGCCGGGCTTATTACAGTGTAGAGTCAAGGATGCGCCGGACCGAGCGGCGGGCCGGGCCCAGACGGGTGGCACGTGACGTCACCGCGCGCCCGCCGACACCACACATTTTCCGGCGGGCGGCCCGGCCGCCCGGCGCCAGCCTGTCGCCAGCGACCACCTGGGCTGCGGCGCGGTGCGCTCAGCTGCCAAACAGCCGCAGCTCAACGTGCGCTCGGCTCGCTACCAGCCTTCAAAATGAGATACAGATTAATTGTAGTGAGGTATTTTGGCCTACACAAAGTTCATACGAGATGTTTCCGTAGAAATCAGGAGGCTGAATTCTAGGGGTGTTGGAGCTGAGCACGAAGACTAGTCATTGATAACCACCCATTTTCCCAAATCGGGTATCGGGGGACATTTCATCTTTACAGGTTTGCATGGACTTGGAAACCATGCATCCCACGACGTTAAAACCGGCAAGGCTTGATAGATGTGAGCGCCATCTATAACATATCTGCTGTTGTACCACATTGCAGCTATGGGTGGACCGTGCGGTGAGGTGAAAGTTTGTCATCAAAAAGCTTTATGGGGACATTTTATGTCGTTGAAATTAGGTTATGGTGGACTTAATTTTTTCTGATTGTAAACGTTTCCGGGGACATATTTACGCTGGAAAAACCTATTTATGGTGGACTCTAATTTTCTTACCAAGTACGTTTCAGGGACATTTAAACGTTCTTAATATTAAGTTATGGTGGACCAAGTTAATATTCTAATCATTGCCAGGGTGGCATGAATTTTTACTGTAATCGGATGGTAGGAGCACCACACTGTTATAAAGGCTTACTTACCTGAAGGTAAGGTAGATAAGGACAAATGTGGCTCTTATCAATGATGTGAGCATGTGAACCAAATGCCGCGTTTCATATGACTGGTCATTTTGTACCTGGCAGACATTTATCAAGTAATTTCGACTGCACAAATCACCGATCTCATGGTAAATTTACACGTGCAATGACGGGGAAGGGCAGGTATCCGCCTTTCCTCGGTTTTTTTCGGAGGTATAATAAAACGGCCGCGCGTAGCCTCAGCGTAATTTGTACACCTTCTCGCTGATCATTTGTACAACTTGAACTAGGTGTGCTATGGTACATCTAGTGCTGCGGTATAGTAAGGTGCAGTGAGTGCTGGTTCGGGTAGACACGTGCTTTTATTTTTTAACCCTCGCCCCACAGGGGCCATCGATGTCCCCTAAGGTTTTTCCGGGATAGCAGGAAAATGACGAAGTGCAGCACCTCGGTCGAGAGCTTTACCTCTCACCCCATCATTTTCCCACCATCCCTGAAATTTTTACCCCGGGTCACCCAAGGTCAGGTCACTAGACGAGGTCAACCAAGGTCACCTCACTTCAACTTCTGAGCTCTATAAGAGCTACAGTTCGAACTCGATAGATTTGAAACTTCCTACACTTTGTGACCCCTTCAGGGTCTACAAGATGTATGTCCGGGATTTTTTGATTTTGAGACCTGAGGCCAGGTCACGAGGTGACCTCTCCCATTGAAAAAACGTGGGGAAAAGCTATCTTATGATCTAAAAGTCACAAAAACGATTGAAAATATTCGGATTGCTCAGAAAAACATTCTTGAACACCTTTTCACGGATCCCAGGGGCCATATTTGCCCTCTGACCTCTCTAAGGTCATCCAAGGTCACCAGGGTCAAAAACAGTATTTTGAAAACAACTTTTGACCTAATTAAGCTAGAGCGCTGAATCAAACACCATTGCGTATGTCACATCACTGGCTTTCATTTGATATACGGCAAGGTCACTTTTTAAGCTTTCGTGGCCTTAGGTCATATTAGGTCACGAGGTGACCTCTGGTGGTCAAACCAGTGACGGGAGGCCATTACGTTTCACATAGCAGAAAAAGTTCTGGCATTTTTCTACCAAATATACTTTAGCAGATATCAATAGCTCTAATGGCATAAGAGTTATGCTCAGATTTCTAAAGCATTGCATATTTGAGTGAAAATAGCCTAATGTGACCTAACTTGACCTCTGGAGGTCAAACCATTGACCTGAGTGCTTAAAAATGCAAAAATGAACTCTAGCTTTTCTTGACACAGAGATTGTTAGGAATGCTGAAGTTAAATTCAAAGTATATCGAAAGCCAACGAACAAGGAATGCTATGTATGTACATTATTACTCAGGTCACAGTGATAGGCCTTCCGTATTTGTACTGATGAATACCTGCAAGAAGAAATAGAACATATTATGACCTCGTTCACGAAACGAAAATATCCAAGAGGATTTCTGATAAATATGAAGAAGAAAGCTCTAGATATAAGAAAACGATCCGCGAAATCCAACAAAAAGGAACAGATACGATATGTTACGATACCTTACTCCAAACTAGCTGAAATTATTGCAAACAAACTTGAAGAAACGGGTTGCAAAGAAGCATTTTGTTCCGGTAAAAAACTTAGCAGCATCTTCGCGAAAAAGAAAGGTCCGATGACCCAGAACCAAAAAGTGTAGTGTATTAGTTGCCGTGCGGGTCGTGCACGAAATCGTACATAGGTGAAACAGGAAGGGGTTTAAAAACAAGATTAAAATAACATAGAAGAGACCTTCGAAACAAAACAGGAAGGGGTCTAAAAACAAGATTAAAATAACATAGAAGAGACCTTCGAAACAATCCAGAATTCAGTGCATTTGTCATACATTCCATGAAAACAAATCATCTACCAAACTGGGATAGAGCTAAAATTATAGCAGTTTGTAAAAACAAAGATAATAGGAGAGCTACTGAAGCAGCACATATAGCTAAAAATGATACTTTTAACCTTAGGCCAGGCTTCATGAAATGGGCAAAATCTGCGGCTGTATTAGGAGTTGGTTAAGCAAAGAGAGAGAAATAATAATAGTTTATATAATAATAACAAAAACAATAATGATGATAAAATAAAAATAGAACATTATTTAGAACAGTGATAAGTCTAGAATGTCTCGAAGCTCCCTTGTATACATTATAGAATAATTCAAGAAGCGTTATTAAAATATCCTCAAAAACGGTGCCTTTATAGTTCTGTCGCACGATAATTTTGCACAAAAATATAAACGATGAAACTGCTGCATGTCTTGATGGCGGGTTCCTTATCCCTCCTACCATAGATGGTGAAGAATACATTTTTTGTCGAAACGCGTTCATCTGCCTGCTGTGTTGGTTTAAGTATTAATAGCTGTCAACCACAGTTATACACTGAAAAAGTACACCAGAAATTGGATTTTTTCTACGGTGCCAAAATCCACTCTTCTTTCCGCGAATATGTTACAACCGATATTTTTAGATTGAGAAGCGTAAAATGCCATGAAACAAGAATAATACAACCCCATCCCGTGGGGTGTGAAAATATCAACTACCAAAAAGTACGCCACTTTTAGTATTATTTCTACGGTGCCAAAATCAACTCCTCTTTCCAGCATTATTCCGCAACCCATTTTACACCGGTGTAATGCAAAAATGCATGTGTTTTGAGGGAATATTATTATACCACTGGAGTAAAAAGATTGTCAGCTAAACCGAAAGTGTGTAAACTGGAAGTGAGGGGGTAAAAATAGATTAAAACGTGAAATTCCTGGCGTAGAAAAATATTTGCAAGGTGCAAAATGAGCCCGCGTTCAATATTACGTTGCTGCGGAAACGAAACACCGATTAAAAAAACGACCCAGTTTATTCTCATGGAGCGTTTGAGGTCAGTTTAGTCTGATTAGGCTGATTAATATACACTCTGATAAACATACACAACGCAACGGAGAGTTTAAATCATTTGTTTTCATACCCACTTCTAATAATCTACATAAATACCTCTAATTTGCACTATAATCTGGAACAGTATTTAAATTGACCTTCAATCACTAAAATTATTTAGTTCCTCTTTGCACAAACATCACTATGTATATGGTTTTTGTCTTAGGCATCTGCTTTTTACACTGCCCAAATTTTCCTCTTTTATATCCGCTTATCACTACATCATTTTCGCTCATCACCGCAAACCACCTCTGAGGCGCTACACAGCGTTCTTAACACGCGCACTGAAGGGGGTCTCGGAGGCCAGCCCCACCTTTTTCCGAGGTGGCCGGAGAACCGTTCATGGCCAAAAACGATAACTTTACCTAGGCAATGGCCTCTGTGACCTGTTACTAAATCTGATTTAAACATAGGTCACCCACCATTGGTTAGCTTATACCCTGAGGAGCACCCAGTGAAAAATCGGAATATGATTCTTTTTAATTTTATATCTAAAGAGGAGTTCACAAGGTCACGATGTCAAAACCTGACCTGAAGTCAAAGTTTTTTAGTTTTCTTATCTGAACCCTTGTATCTTCTATCCAGCAATATTCATAGAAATTAATTCAGATCAGCCACTTTTAAGATACAAAATTATTTCTGATTCAATGTTCGTATTAGCCTTGGAAATTTCATGACCTCTATCTGGTGACCTCTTTCACCTTTGGTCCTGAAAATGGGCCCAACTTGTTATTTTGTATGGAGAGCCTTGGGTAAAAGTTTGGTGGAAATCCGAGAAGTGGGTCATGTTGGACTTTTTTCGTGCCTACCTGGACGATTTTTCCTAGAATGACTCATCTATGTCCCGAGTGGCTAACAAAAGCATCACTATTGGGGGGGTTGAAACCACTATACTGTTCGGAAACGGATACATTCGATATTTTTGCTGGAATATTATTGGATATGCTTAATTCAAGTGAAAATATAGGTTATCACTAGCTCACCACTGTGGATCCGGGCCTCTTCTAGAAAATCCTTGGCGACGTCCTGGATGCCAGACAAAGATATGTATATAAACGATTCATTCAGGCCCATTGAGGCAAATTCAACAGCTCTGTGCTATTTTCTGCACTTAGCTAGAATGATTTAGTCTTCGTTTCTTCTCCACGGCTAGACTAACCTCCACGCGTCAAGATCAACACTTTATGGGATGCAGAACTGCAATGCGGTGATTCAAGCTCAGAACTGAAGGGAAAACAAAACGGCAGCATTCCACCCACGTGTCAACTGTAGTAAAAAATACCTTCTTATATCATAGAAACACACTCAAATGAAGATAAGAAGAATTAAAACATTCATTAAGCGTAGTTAAATCAGCAAATATCTCGTTTTAATCTATTGGCAGAATTGTTTCACCACAGGAGAGTAAGACTATTCTTGAGGTAGTTTGCGAGTTCCATAGAAATACTATACTGAGTACATGTACGGATAAATTTACCCCTTTGCATTTTCAGCACGAATGGAACTGCCCTGTGCTAAAATAGCACAGATATTAAATTACCACACGCTTGTAATTTACACTTTTAATTCTAAAATCAAGCTAGTTGTCAGAATGAATTTACTAAGAATTCTAAACAAATGCTCGAAAATGGGATACGTTTAGGACTAGACAGATTGAAATTCTACGCTCCAGGTGTTGTTTTTTCAGTGTACACTCCTCAATCTTACACTCAGAGTTCGAAAAATCTTCCAACTTGCCAACAATGTTGGTGACACTAGTCGATCACGTCGGTGAAAAAAATATAGGCAAGCTTGTGCACACATCAGCGTCAAAAGTTAACGCTTAGTCTGCCGATATGCTATTTAAGATTCAAAAGGACTCAGTGCTTCTGGAAGATAATTTCCCGTTGGTGCCAAGTCCCAATATTCCTGGTTAAACAAGTTTGGTTTGAAATTCCTATGGTAAGGCTGGAAAAATTCTGCTTGCAGTTCCCACCCAGACTTTTGCGGGTCTTTTTGAACTGATTGCTATGTTTTTAACTCCTAGGCTGCATAGGTCCCCGTTGTGTGCCGCCCTGATAGGGTACGGGCCCCATCTGAAGTTGTGCGGGTCCCTATATTTTTCATACGCCCAACTACAAGATGGAGAGTGGCGGGAGGTGTGTGAGGGCGGTTCACGTTGGAGTGGGGAGCCCCAGGACAGCAAAAGAGCGGCCAATAGTTGGGACGAACCATCATGCAGAAGAGGGCGGCCAAAGTAGACGAGTGCGGTCCATGTTGTAGTGGGGCGTCGATGAGTGCTCACCTCTTCTCCATTATCAGCCGCCCTTTTCCATCCCTAACTCTTCGCACTTCGACTTGAGCGACCCTCACTCACCTCCAGTCGCCCTCGGTTTTTGGGGTTGGGTGCCCATATTTCATGTTTGGCCACCATTTTCAGGCCTTGGACACCCCATTGTAATATACACCGCCCTCGTGTACTTTTAGCCGCCCCTTTTATGATTTTTCGTCCCTTCTCTACCACTGGCCACTCTTTTGCAGCCCTTGGACTCCCCACTTCATGGTGGATGCCGTTACCCACCTCCGGTTGGTCTCTATTTTGTGGTTCGGAGCCTTCTATTTCAAGATTGACCACCCCTTTCAGCCCTTGGGCGGGCTACTGTTGTGTCTCTCCAGTGCATGACTGAGCCCTCCTTCTTCATCCTTCACCGCTATTTGACAGCCCTAGGCCGCCCCACTTCAACATGGACCGCGCTCACCTCTGTCTGTCCTCAACTTCGCAGTTGGGCGCCCGGTTTTGACAATTTTCCGACCCTTTTCAGCCCTAAGGTGCTCCATTGTACAAAAGATCGCACTCATCCACTCTAAGCCGCCCTCTTATGTAAGATTTGGCGCATCTTTTCCAGCGGTTGTTGCTCTTTAGAACCATTTGTTACTTTTGAACACCTCTACTTGTTAACCCGCGCCCCACTGGAGTCCGGCGCCACCTGCGCCCCATCGATCGGGGGCCATCGATGCCAACAATAACTTCGAAAATATGGTGGTTAACGCAAATCCGCAAAGTGCATTGGAAAGCTCGCGTGAATTCAGTAAAAAATTACTCCACATGTTTAAGCGCTGAGGTCAATGGTTTGACCTCCAGAGGTCAAGTTAGGTCACGATAGGCTATTTTTCACTCAAATATGCAATGCTTTAGAAAACTGGGCGTAACTCTTATGCCATTAGAGCTATTGAGATCTGGTTAACTACATTGGATAGCAAAATGCCAGACCTTTTCCCGATTTGCGGAACGTAATGACCTCCAGCCAGTGATTTGACCTCCAGAGGTCACTGCGTGACCTCATATGACCCTAGGTCACTTAAAGTCAGAAAGTGACCTTGCCGTATATCAAATGGATGCTAAGGATGAGACATACACGATGGTGTTTGATTCAGTGCTCTAGTTTAATCAGGTCAAAAGTTATTGCTAAAATACTGTTTTTGACCCTGGTTGACCTTGGATGACCTCAGAGAGATCAAAGGGCAAATATGACCCCCGGGATCCGTGAAAGGGTGTCCAAGCTTTTCTGAGCAAGCCAAGCATTTGCAATCGCTTTTGTGGCTTTTAGATCATATGACAGCTTTTTCCCATGTTTTTTTAATGGGAGAAGTCACCTCGTGACCTGATCTCAGGTCACGAAATCGAAAAATCCCAGATATACACCTTGTAGACCCTGGCGTGGCCATGAAGTGTAGGAAGTTTCAAATCGATCGACTGAGAAACGTAGCTCCTGGTGACCTGACCGTGGGTGACCAGGGGTAAAAATATCAGGGATGGTGGGAAAATGATAGGGTAAGAGATTGAGACCTCAACCACGGTCCTGTGTCTCGTCGTTTTCCTTCTATCCTGAAAAAACCTTAGGGGGCATCGATGGCCCCGGTGGGGCGAGGGTTAATACAATTTTTTTCAAGTCATTTCAAGTTCGGTTCTTGGAGCCGGAATCTCCCTTAAATCATCAATGGACTTGTCACAGAGACCTCGACCCCAACATCATAAACGAGCAACTCCCACAATGAATGATTAATTAGAAGCCAAATTTTGACGTTCCCCAAAGCACAGGGACAGCTGCCCTGCTAAGGTCATCTTATCACCAGTTAGCTGCCAGCCGACCTGCGTCGGGTAAACATAGAGCGCCGGAGCGTCTGAGGGAAACCGATCCCAAACCTGCAAATTTACTGTCTCTGCATGTTCCTGAGCAGTGGGGTGGAGCACAACACTCTACCAACTGAGCTATCGGTGTGGCACTTCGACGTGAACCGTCCTCATCCCCCTCCGGTCGCCCTCTGGTTTGTGGTTGGCGCCATTATTTCATAATCAATCGATCATTTTCAGCCCTCGAGCGGCCCACCACAAAATGCATCCTTCTCATCCTCTCTGGACGGTCCTCCATGATTGCCCGCCCCCTTTCCACCATTGTCAGGGATGCGTGGCTCGGTGGATAGCGTACTTGTACTGTGAGCCATGGATCCTGGGTTCAAGTCCCGGTGGGACCTCTGCATAATTTTTATAGTCCCCCAAATGGCTCGCAACAGGATAAGAGTTGGTGACGCGTATATCCCTGGTGGTTTTTGCATCGTTAAAACCGAACACTTGTTATCATTTCACCATTTTCTGCTCTTTAAGGCATTCACCTCCGGATGTCCTCTACTTTGTGGTTGGGTGCCCCTATTTCACCCTTTTAGCCTTAGATCGCTCCACTGCAACATAGACCGCCCTCAGCTTTCAGTGGTAAAAGTTCCTCGAGTTCATTTAGTGTATGCCTTGTATATCGATCGGTGTTATATTTTGCCCAGATCTTCAGATATCACTCAGGATCTCCCATGCCACACCCATGCCCGCCACATATATGGTTGTGTGCCCGCTCAATATGTGGCTTTGGTATCTATTGGAACGACAACATGCTACGATGCAGTATAGCGAACTGGTAATATCACGTTTCCTATGGAGCAGAGTTTGAGCACGATTACAAATATCCCTTATTTTTTAAGAAATATTCCGAATCTATTGATAGCTCTGTATGATGTATTAAGCCTTGCATCATTTACTAGTCTTGCGGATGTTTTTTTGCTTTGCAACTAAAGAAATGTTGGGTCCAGAATAAAATTGAAAATTCCTACGTTATCTGTGAGAAAAATATTGAAAGCTCGGCAGGAAATTTCCCAACATGATTTTGCTTGCGCCCCTACAAATGGTTCATAAAGTCCAACAAATTCTCCCTCACATATAATATTGTGGATGTATCACTATTCAATCGGCGCAGATCGGCCGAATTGGGGAGAGAAAGTGGTCCTGAAAATAACCAGTGGCCGTCCTTGCGCGAGTTCAATTGCCAAAAGTAGTCCATAGAAGGACGCCCTGTATCATTAGGATTTGTTTTAACAGAAACAACGTCAGAAACTCTGCCCTTCCCTGGCTTTTTTGTCAGCGCTGTTTGAAATGACATCGGCAACAGGAAAATTAGTGTCACAAAAGCACCCTTTATAAAACTCCAAGGGCCACCCTCAGCTGGTCAACTGGCCGCTCCCCGAGTCTTTGCCCCCCCATAGGTGGATCCACAGGGGCAAAGGGAGGTGCTCCTCCGATTAAGCCTTGGCACGCCTTAAAATAGTCACGGCGCTCCTTTGAAGGATCGATAGCGCCCCTGAAATGTAGTTTTCCACCACTCCCCCAAGGATGCTAAAATCGGCGCCCTGGGGTAGAATTTGGCGGACACCTGATAGAGTTTGTCGGTCGAAAATGGCACCCCATAGGACGGATCCTTGGTCCTCCACAGCAATGTGCCACCCCTCCCCACGATCGGTGACCCTGGATCCGCCTATGCCCCTAGCAAAATCCTGGATCCGCCCCTGCTTCAGATGCCATACAACGACTGAAACAACATTTTCCCACATTCAAGAACGCTGCGCTCGTGCGGCGCGCGCGCACCGTCAGCTGATTTTTCGATTGCATCGCCACGTGGTGGCACCGATCGGTACTAAATTCCGTCAAAAATTTTCGATGGAAATTCCGGCTGTTTCGGGGGACGTATTTTGATGTCCACCCTAACGCGATCTCTTGGTATATGAATAAGCATCCCCAGAAACGTGGATAGCTGCCTTTTGTTTAGGTGGACAAGAAATGTCCACCTAATCCTGGTGTCCACCAATGTCCAAAAAGTTTCCTGAAATGTCCACCCAAACCCGAATTTGGAAACCAGGCTATTGTAAAGTCAGGCCCACAAATCGGTTGGAATGTTTATAGATATACGTCGCTGGGGCACAGGTGCGCGGGCAAAACACGTGAGAATGCCGTTGGGTAGGGCTTGGACCGGTGGCGCCGGGCGCCAGAAGGCCCTTGGTTCCCAGGGTCGAAGAGAGGAAGGAGTTAAGGCCACGCCCGTTGGCGAAGTGTTTGGGCAAGGAACAAGTTTGGATGGCCTCGGGAAACATTACGAAGCGTATAGCTTACATAGGCGCAGGAACTTTTTCCAAGTTGGGGCAAAAGCTATCACCGCTGGCGGGGTCAAATATGATCCGGCCTATCACTTTATTTGTAAACGGATAAGGTCCGGAACCTGCTCAAAGTTATGGCCACTGCCCCCCCCCAGTCCGAAAGTTTGGGGGTAGCCGCCCCTGTCCCCCTACCCCCGGTCCCTGCGCCTATGGTAGCTTAGGATGTAAGGGTTTGGAAATCGGTCATATTCCATGTAAAGACACATTGCCAACTAGCATATGCCTCATTCTGTCTTTGATCGCAAATTTCTGTCCTTGCTTGTCATCCTTCACACCACGCTTTGTAAAAGATTAGCGCAAGGCACGTAAAACATTGATGTACTATATGTGGAAAGGTGGTATCCATTTTTGTCGGTTGGAAACAGGTCGGTCGGCAACAGTTCGGTTCCAGTGACTCGTCGTCGCATCTAGCCATCGTCCAGGCTGTCCAGTGGCCGTTTCTGTCAATGATTGACGACCCAGATTGATGTTCGATAGTTGAACATTTTGCCAGATGAAATGCACTTTACAAATATGGAGAGCATAATGTCGACCTTGCTTGGCTCAGATGTATGGTGAAGTCCTGCATAATATTTGACATGGCTTTATGGGGTTCAGTCGTGGCTTTAGGAGTTAACTCGGCAGGAAAATTAGACACGCGATGACTTTCAAAACTGACTATCACCAGCCTCACGTGCCAGGCAAGTGCACATTTGACACGTTAACCATTAAGTGAAAGCATCGTATCTCTAGCCAGAGACATACCCAAAGCGCTTTTATTGGGCGGCAGACCCAAACCTACAACAAGCGGGGCATCGAGCTGAAATGTGAACATACTGTCAGTCTTTGAAAACGCTACTGGTGCGCTTAAGCACTAGAATTGCAGTTCAGGAACATGTATGTGGGTCCTTACCGTTTATAGAAAGAATGTACAAAAACCTTCGTGGAATCCCAACCTTCTTACGGACACCCCTAAATGAATTATGCCGATTTTTGTCAATCACTGTAATACAGTACCTTCGAAATATTTGACTGGACTACGGCGTTTTTTCTCTGCAGTCGAGGTTACAGAGGAGTGGAGAGGCCTTAGCTCCAAAAAAATGTATAGCTTGATTGCAGAAACGTGGAATTTACGCTAAATGGTTATCAGCGATAAGTATCTATTCACAGCAGACCAGTTCCACCGCGATTTAGCTCCTAGATAGGCGAGCATTACACAAGGTACCTTATCATTTAGAATAGTCACTCAATAATATCCCCCAACATCTTTAAACCACTTCAAACCAGTGAATATCATCACACAGAGCCCCCAGCTCTCCTCGTTTTCATTCTCAGGTTTCTCTCTTCCAGCCAAGGGCCACATTTCAGTCTCACTCCAGTTTCCCACTCTGCCACCCAGGTGTGCGACCTCGCCCCTCGCTCCCAGCCCTCCCCTCCCCTCCTGGTCGGGGCGGGGCGGTCACAACAATGAAGCATTCCAGTGGATGGGGCACAATACCACCAGGGCCGCTCACAGTTCCAGAGCAGCCGAATCGACCGCATCGTCACCCAGTTTTCGCAATCGATACTTCCTTGCTAACATGCAGTTTCTTCAGGCTAGATGAGTTGAAGATGGAAGCATCGAAAAGGAGGTGAACTTGCTGGACAGTGCGGGACCTGGTCCCGGAGTTTTTCGCCTCTGGTGGATGTGGCGTCACGTGCAGGGCGAGGCACGCAGAGTTGGTGGTTTGTGAAGAGCTGGGGGCACAGCCGCAGCTCAGATGCGCCAGAGATGAGGCGACAGCTGGGGGATGCCAGGCAGTATGCGACTAGAAGCGATGTTGCAACCGCGCAACCCAGCTGTTGTCCCGGAAATTCTTCCCTGACTTGGCTCCAAGGAAATCCCTGTATTGCACCCCGCATTCAGGTCAGGGAAGGCCTACTTCTCGCCACTGCAGCTCTCTAAACAGCATGCTGTTATAGGGGCATACTGGAAACACTATCGAAGAACGTTTCACACAAAGTGTCGGACAATTAAACCTTATGGACCCGTCTCCGGCTTCCAACGTCGGTTTCTAAGACTGATACGGGACTGGGTTTGGTCTTTACAAAGTTTTTTTTCGAAATGCCCGTCTAAAATATTTCCAGTGTAAATGGCTAGTGTTTTCAAACCACAAAATGGTTAATGGTGTAATGTAAGCGCCGCCACGGACAAACAAATGGCGGGGCCGGGGGAGTCAGCCTCCTGCTGACACCCCTCCCTCTTCCCCCTCCAACTAAAAACAAAAGCTCAGCGGATTCGACTTCCTTGTTACCTGCCCACCCATATTGGGGTATATTATAAACCATGGTGCGGGACATTGGCAACATTGACTTTGAAAACTGCACTCAATAAGAGAAGACTGTAATTTTGAACTTGATTTTGCCAACATTCTCGTTTTCATTCGAAATTCGGTGCGTAAAGATCGGCTAAAATATATAGTTGTCAGGATTCATTTTGAGGGAGCACTTTTGCTTGGCCCTTTAACTCTACCCCAACTCCATTCAAAGCTAAAGCTTATTACGTGGTTTGGTGAAACCACTGCCCTACACAATGCCGTTCATCAAGCCACTACGTTCTCCAACCACCAGCCCAATCAGCCGCATTTCACTGGCACCCCATCGCCACCATGACCCTGGCGACCTCGTCGGAGTACAGCTGCCGCGCTGTGACCCCTGAGGCGGCGCAGCGTGACCTCCAGTGACCTCTGCCGCCGGCCATCCGTCGCCGCTCGCCTGTCGGCTGAGAAAAAGGCGGCAGCCGGTCGGCGCGCCGCGTTCCAGGCCGCACTCACCGCCGTAAAAACTGGCGAGCTATCCCAAATCATTGGTGCGCACACATGCACCAACCGAGCCGGAATGAGGTCAAGCCCTGCTGTCAGTTAGGTCGGCTCACGGACGGCTGCATAGCGGCGGCAAGCTGTGCATCGGCAGAGCTGTGGCGCGGTGCAGTCAACATTTACAGCTGGTGAGCTTTCGAAAAGGAGGGAGGTCCGCTGGATATCAACTTATGTAATGTTATCTTAACATCACCTTTAGCGAATCTCGCTGAGAGAGGTTAGTGCAAGGATCGTTGTTTCCTGTACCATTTTTCCGCATTCAAAATGATGCAGGGCACTGAATTTTTCTATAGGTACATACCTTCAGCTTCCTCATAATTGCTCCCAATAGTGTGAGGGTTAGAATATCTAGCAGCGTCACGTGCTATAATATCTTCAGCTACTGTTGCTACCTCGTTAACGCCCATCTACTAATAATTGAATGGTCATTGCGGCCTTAATGGGATATATTTCACAAAACGAGTAGTATGACGAAAAACACACCGCAACAATTTAAATCGCCCACCCAGAAACTCTTACATGCATCCCTCCTCTAACGTCTCCACAACGGGCACATATAGCCTTTGTAGCAGGGGCGTAGCCAGGGTTTCACTCAGGGAGGGGCGGCGCCCCGAAAAAGAGCCCCTGTGACAGCGCCAAAAGGGCCCTGGTGGGTAAAAAGGGCCCTGCTTATTACAGAATAAAGCGCTGAAGAGGGCTAAAGAGGGCCCTGTCTGGTATAAAATGTCAAATTTGGCCACAGAGCATAGTGCAGGCGAACCGTGCTTCGCGCGGCTCGTGCCCTCAGGGGGACCTTCGGGCCCTCAGGGAGGGGCGGCTGTCCCTGCCGCCCTCCCCTTGGCTACGCCCCTGGTAGCTGCAGAGCCCTAAAACTCAAATAATCATCATCATAACGTCCCCACAAACACCTTAATTCCCCGCCCTCCCTCCTCCTCTCTGGTATACACATACACATTACACTCTTCGCGTACAGATACAAATTAAGCCCGCTCTCCCTCCCACCGCCAGCATTTATATTTTCTGTCATGGTAAGCCGTGTTAATTTCGACCAGAAATTTGAATTCGACATAGATGTAAATTCGATATGAATCGAATCAAACACTATCACATTAAGGCATCCAGTGTGTGTCGACAGTATGTAGCTCTTCACTTTTTAGCCATGCGAGCGCTTTCTATGAAGCACTCGCACTGAGCAAATGTGTACACAGATTGCACCCATTGCCTGTGGCGTATGAAGCCAGACAGTGACGTTTGAAGAGCTCCAGTAAGGGGCTCGGGATGCGCTACTCGCCAATGATTGCTTATCTGCCGGCACTCTGCTCTGCGCGGCTACCGCGCGACAGTCTCTATGGCTCAACTCACCGGGGACCGCTTCCGAGTTAGGAGACTAAGCCGGCCATCTGACGGCACGATAAACTGTCGATAAGCCCAGATGGTGTTCTGTGCCATCGAAGCCAGTCGGCGAGCTCGATGATAAGTCAGAGATAAGCAGATACGACAGAGGGCGCCGTCGCTGCAGGTGGCTTGATATTTAAGTCGTTTATTCATTGGCGCCATGATTGACAGCGGGAACACGACTGGTGAGCCACGACCAGTGCAGGTGCACGAATGGAGTGGTGTGTCACAGTGCACCGGTCGATCTAATGCAGTTTGGGAGAGTCAGCGGCACGTTTCGGTCTGTAGGGGAGAAACGAAAGGCATGCCATTCATTTTGGTTCAGCGGACATGACGTGGAGCCAAACTCATATCTCCCTCACCCTCTCTCCGCGCTCTCTCTCTCTCTCTCTCTCTCTCTCTCTCTCTCTCTCTCTACCTATCCATCTATCTCACATGCTCCACTGCGGAAGTAGTTGGAAGCTCTGACCAATAGGTCGGCATGACACTCACAACCTCCCCTCGACCGTACATTCATCCCTCCGACACTTGCACGCAGTTCCCGACTCGCATCACGATCTCCGTCTCCCCTCCCCATCTCCCTACCTCTCTCACGCGCAGTCGCATTCATTCAAAGTACCGCAAAGTCTGGTATTCATTGAGAGAAAGAGCGAGAGCTCAGACCTCGCTCGCATCTTGCCGCCACACACTGGTCGGTGACAAATGGACTCGTATGTGCGGCGCTAACGCCGCAGCGGCGATGAACGGCGCACCTGCGCCAGTCACGCCGCGACTTGAGGCAGTCGTGAGGCAGCGCGCTCCTCTCTGCTTTCTGCTTCGGGGATGAATGTGGAGCGACGTTCGGACTGAATGAAGTTACCCGTGACTTGGAGTGGTTAATGGTTTCTAGTTAGGCCAGCCAGAGCGAGAAGATGTATGAATTCTGTTACTAGAGGTGTTAGAATGGTCAGCGTATGAGTCAATTTGATGTTTCTTGATGTAAATGCGTCGTACCTTGTAATCTAATGTCAGATTCACAACTATCACAAATGTTTTGCATCTCCTGATTTGGTGAGGTGATAAGTCTCATATGCTGATTTGGTTAGGTGATAAGTCACATATGGAGAATAGGTTGCAATAATCGGTAGGGTTCTGCAACTTTCGACATTGTTCCCCCATATTTTACCAGTTGGGTGAGACTCCCCCGCTTTGGGGATCCCCTCCCCCGCCTTTGACGTCCACGCATACGAATGGTGCTGTCAACAGTGACAATCCTGGGTTTTAAAGGGGTTTCCAGCCGTCCTGAGGCATATTACATGCCATGTGCTGGCTTCAGAACTGTGCTATATACCACTAGAACAGCACTAAGCATTGCGCGACCGTGCGTGCAGGGTAGCCCACTAAGCCGCTGAGTGTTGGGCGGTACAGCCTACCCTGTTGTACGCAGGGCATGTATGGCGGCGCAGTATAACTACAGGAAAGATCCCCCGGCGCAGTGTAACAATAGTCGGAGAGCTAAATTTGGAGCTGAGGGTGGTGGGAGCTAAATGTTACGTTATCTCTGCATTTTTTTGTCTATCCAGATCCAAACATGTTCATAAAGGTTTATTTTGCCCATGCTTCTCAGGCTTTACTTATGATTTTTTAGGTTTATTGACGCACCAACTGCCAGGGTCATATGGTGTCGCCAACTCTTTTCTTGTTGGAAGGGTTTCTTGGGAGCCAGCTTGCTCCTTGTTCATGGAAGTCGCCGGGCCTTGAACCCGGGTCGGCTGTGTAGAAGTCAGCCGTGCTGACCACTCCACTACCGTGCCCCTCAGGGTGTACTTATACCCAGAGGTGCAGAAAGTATGCTGGCTGTCACAAACTCAATGCGACGTATGCCTCCTCTGTCACACAGAGCTGGAAATAATAATTGTATACTTGAATACTATTTCCAATATGCTGAATGTCCTCTACCTGTCCATCACTTTTTGCAGCAGACAGGGTTCTAGCACCAAACCATTACAGCATGAAAGTAGTAAACTGAGTTTTCATTTATAGATCATGTTTTTGTTTTGGAAGGAAAATTTCCAATTATGGGTCATTTTTCCAGTATTGGGGTCATAACTATTATTGGCAACTCAGACTGCAGTTTCCCCCAATGACATGCATTCTCCTTTTTGAAGAGGTTTCCATTTTTCGAAGGAGTGTTTCCAATTATGGTACTTTTCCACATGATTAAATGTAGCAATTATCATGAAAATAGTCATAGGCGTAGGAACCGGGGGGGCCAGGGGGGCCACTGGCCCCCCACTTTTCTGGGATGGGCCCCCCCGCAATGGAGATAAGAATATCAACAACTGTAATATCAAGCAAGAAACTCAAACTGGCCCGATAGCTTGCCTTGGAATCCCGTTAAACTTACCTGTGCCCCTAAACTAAGTTGAGGTCCTATGAGTTGATTTTAAGGTCCCCTAAGCTTCTCGGGGCCCCTGAACTGGCCTCTGATGCCATACAAGCTAATCTGGGCCCTTTGAGCTGAACTGAGCGCCCCTGAGATGGTTTGGGCAGCGTGAAATTGCCTAAACTGAGCTAGGAGCCGTAACCTTAAACAGGGCCCCGTGAGTTGGCCAGAACCTATATGCACCGACCTGGGGGGCCCCTGAGCTGAGCTGGGACCGTAAAGTTAATATTGTCCCTTGAGCTAATCTGGATCCCCTGTGATGCACAGAAGACCCTAAACTTATCTGAGGCCCCTGCACAGGAATAGGGCCCCTGCTCTGAAATTGGGTTATAAGCTTTAATTGAAACCCTGAACTGTTCTGAAGCCCCAAATATGCCGACAAGGGGCCCCTGGATGATCCGGGCCCTTAAGTCTATCTGGTCATCAGAGCAAATATGGGCCTCTGTGTTGAACTGAGGGCCCCTGAGATGGTCTGGGACCCCTATAAGGCTTTACAGCCACTGACCGGGCGGCCGAGAGCTTGAATGGGCCCCTTGAGATGTTCCGGCAGTCGTGTAGCCAGGGGAGGGAGGTCTCAGGGGTCCGCGGACCCCCTTGGGCTGACCTTATGCACTAAAAACACAAATATTGATTTCGGGGGCCCCTGAGCTTGGTCTCGGGGGGGGCCTCCCGAGCTTGGTCTCAGGAGGCCCCCGATAACCGGTATCGAGGGCTCCAGAGTACCGAATATTGATCTTGGGGGACCCCTGTGCTCAGTCCCAGGGGTCCCGAGCTTGGCCTCGGGGCCCCCGAGCTTGGCCTCAGGGCCCCCGAGCTTGGTCTCAGGGCCCCTCCCCGAGCTCGGTCTCACGGGCCTTTCGATCTTGGTCCCACGGGCCTTTCGATTTTGGTCTCAGGGGCCCCCGAGCTTTGTCTCAGGGGCCCCGAGCTTGGTGTCTGGGGGCCCTCCGAGCTTGGTCTCAGGGAGCTTCCGAGCTTAGTCTCAGGGGGCCCTTCGAGTTTGGAATCAGGGCCCCCGAGCTTGGTCTCAGGGGCCCCCGAGCTTGGTGTCAGGGAACCCTCCGAGCTTGGTCTCAGATAACCCCGAGCTTGGTCTCAGGGCCCCCGAGCTTGGTCTCAGGGGACCCCCGAGCTTGGTCTCAGGGAGCTCCCGAGCTTGGTCTCAGGGGCCCTTCGAGTTTGATCTCAGGGCCTCCGGAGCTTGATCTCAGGAGCCCCGAGCTTGGTGTCAGGGAGCCCTCCGAGCTTGGTCTCAAATAACCCCGAGCTTGGTCTCAGGGCCCCCGAGCTTGGCCTCAGGGATGCCACCAAGCTTGGTCTCAGGCCCCCTCTCCCTAAGCTTAGTGTCAGGGGCCCTCGAGCTTGGTCTCAGGGGGGCATCCGAGGGCATCTGATGCATAAGGCTGACCGTATGCACTGGAAAACACGAGCATTGGTCTCGAGGGGCCCTGATCTTGGTCTCAGTGGGCCACCGAGCTTGGTCTCAACGCCCCCCGAGCTTTGTCTCAGGGGCCCCGAGCTCAGTGTCAGGGGCCCTCCGAGCTTGGTCTCAGGGAACGCCCGTGCTTGGTCTCAGGGGACCCCCGAGCTTGGTCTCAGGGGCCCCTGATCATCGGTATCGAGGGTTCCAGAGTACCGAACATTGATCTCGGGGGCCCCCTGAGTTCGGACTCACGGACCTTTCGATTTTGGTCTCAGGGTGCCCCAGAGCTTGGAGCTTGGTCTCAGGGCCCCACGAGCGTGGTCTCAGGCGACCCCTGAACTTGGACTCAGGGGCCCCGAGCTTGGTCTCACGGGCCTTCCGAGCTTGGTCTCAGGGGACCCGATCAATGGTATTGAGGGCTCTGGAATACCGAATATTGATCTCGGGGGCCCGTGAGCTTGGACTCAGGGGCCCCGAGCTTGGTCTCAGGGGACAACCGAGCTTGGTCTTAGGGGGCAAGCTTGGTCTCATGGGCCTTTCGATGTTTGGTCTCATGGGCCTTTCGATCTTGGTCTCACGGGGTCTCGAGCTTGGTCTCAGGGAACCCCCGAGCTTGGTTTCAGGGGGTCCTCGAGCTTGGTCTCAGGGAGCATCCGAGCTTGGTCTCAGGGTCCCCTCGAGCTTGGTCTCAGGGGCCCCCGAGCTTGGTCTTAAGGGTTCAGGGCCCCCTCGGGGTGCCCCCGACTATCGATATCGAGGGACTCATGAGTGAGGCACGAGCATTGGCCTCATGAGACCCAGAGGTTGGTCCCAGGGGCCTCCAGGCCGTGATTCAGGACCCCCGAGCATCAATATCGAGAGGCTCCAGAGCACCGAGCATTAGTCTCGGGGGGGGCTCGAAATATTGATCTTGAGGGCCCCGGAACATCGGTGTCGAGTTACTCCGGAGAAAAGCGCGAGCATGGGTCTAAGGGTGCCCCTGAGCCTGATCTAAGTGGGACCCCGAGCTTAGTCTTAGGACCCCCGGGCATCAGCATCAAGGGGCTACGGAGTATTGGTCTAGGGGGAGCAATTATTTTAGGGGCCTCCAAATGGTGATTTCAGAGGGCCCCCGAAAGTGTGGATGCAGTGGTGTAGCCAAGGGGGCCCTAGGCGTCCGCAGGCCCCCACCCCTTGGGCCAATCTGAACCACTGCAAAGGATTATCTGATCACGGGGCCCCCAGAGTCAGTCTCAGGGGCCCCTGAAGATTCGTTCTCAGAGTGTCCCGAGTCGGCCTCACGGCCCCCGCCCTGAGAGTCGGTCTCAAGGCCCCCCGAAAGTAGATTTTAGGGGCCCCAGAGGGTTGGTCTCAGGGGCCCAAAAATTCGGTATCAGGGGCCCCGGGAGTCTGTCTCAGGGGGGGGGGCCGAGCAAGTCTCAGGGGCCCCCCAGAGAGTGGTTCTCAGGGCCCTGCAACATAGTCTATTTCAGGGGGCCCCTGAGAGTCAGTCTCAGAGAACCCCAAGAGTCGGTTAAGGGGACCCCGAGAGTCTGTCTTAGGGGACCCCGAGATTCGGTCTCGGGGTCCCCCTGAGAGTCTGTCTCAGAGAACCCCAAGAGTCAGTCTCAGAGCACCCCAAGAGTCGGTCTCAGGGGGCCCTCATAGTCTCACGGGCTTTTCTCTCAGGAGTCAATATTTAGTTTCAGGTGGCCCCGTGAGTTAATCCGGGGGTCCGAGAGTTAGTCTAATTTGATCCGTAGAGTGCTGGTTTCAGGGGGCCCCAGAGGGGTAATTTTGGGAGCCCTCGAGATTTAGCCTCAGGCTGTGCCCCCCCGAGTTTTGGTATAAGCGGCCCCGAGAGTCAATCTCAGGGAGCACCCAAAAGTTAGTCTCAGAGGGCTCCCGGTTGTCAGTCTCAGAGACATCCGAGAGTTAATCTCGGGGTTCTGAGAGTAATTTCCAGAGGTGCTCCCGAGTTTTGGTCTCACGGGCCCGGAGTTAGCCTTAGGCCCGCGAGAGCTAATCTGGAGCCTCCGAGTCAGTCTCAGGAACGCCAAAGACTTAGTCTCAGAGGTGATTCCACCTCCCCCCAGGGTGTTTGTCTCAGGAGCGCCCTAGATTAAGTCTCAGAGGGCTGTCGGAAGTAATTCCCAGCCCCCTCCCCCGCCCCAAAGACAGCCTCAGGGGACCCCAATAGCTAATCTGGATGGCCACGATAGTCAGTCTCAGCCCCCCTCCAGAGCAAATCTGGGGGCCCAATAATTAGTCTCAGAGGTGCTGCCGATAACTACTCTCAGGAGCCCCGAGAGATTCTCAGGGGCCCCCAGTTTTGATCAAGAGGCGCCGTGAATCGGTCTCCGAGACCCCCTGAGATCTAATCGGGAAAGCGGCCGAAAATTAGCTTTGAGAGTGCCGCCAAGTGTTGATCTTAGGTGGCCCCAGAGCTCAAATAAAAAATTTCAAAATCATATGCCTCGGAAAAAAATGTACCTACCTCTATTGCGTACTAAAAAAGCACAAATTGAAACATGACGATCAGGCACCATTATCGAAGGAAAGGCAAAAATTAATCTGATTTTACCATAAGAGCAAATCGAACAGGGAATTTGGCATTTTTGTCAATTTTTAATATATTAGCTTAACACCAATAACTACATTCCTAAATATTCTGAAATAAACAACTTTCGAATATTTTCGTGGGAAACCAGACAAACAAGGGTAATGACAGAAATTGATGAGCATAATCCCAAAAAGAAAAATAGGTATGAAAGGTTGAAAATAACAATAACAGAGTGAGCCAAAGCGATAGATATCTTGGGCGCCTTTTGTCTTGGTAATTTGCTCGTTTACAAGATAGCAAGGGTAAGAAAGTAACTGGATCTCAACAGGATCTGTCGACGGAATAGAGGATATGTAACATTCGGGACACACTACCATATCCCGTGTATCTTTATTGGTTTTTTTCGTTTCTTTGGAAATTTCCTGATTAAAGAGTTCATGGATTCGACACCGGGATATAGGGGAAGTCCGTGCAAGAGTACGCACTTAATTTTCTAAAGCATCTCATTCTTTTCGTGTGTGTCCTACAGCTTAACTTTTTGTATGGTCGTTTAGCTTGGACATTTTGCTATGTATGGTCCTTGTTTCAGCTGCGTATTCCGAGAAGAATTTCGTCACGAGATCAAAACAAAAAAAATGTCAAGTGCGTACTCTTGCCGGAGTGGGTCGGCAAGAGTACGCAACGGAGGTGGCTGGAGTACGCACTAATGCCCTGCTGTTAGGTGTAGAATGTTAAGCCCCTGTACCGCCCCTTTCTTGCCCGAGAAGTCTATTCCTGGGGCTTATTGACGCACCGAATGTCAGTAATGTTTTGGTTGGAAAAAGTTTCACCAATTTTTCCCCGTTGTAAGGGTTTCCAGGGAATCAAACTTTCCCTTGTTCGAGGAAACTGCCCGGCCTTGAACCCAGGTGTGCACCCTCCCTCCTGCCCTATTCCAGAACGTATCTTATAGAAGCGCATTTCAGGAAGTCAGCCACACCACTGTACTTCTGAAAAACACCAATATTCACCTGATTTATTTATTTTTTACGCTTCTCCCACTTGATGGGAAAGAAATGGCCACACTTCATCTAAAAATTATGTGCTTACAAAAAACACCCCTCAGCGGTGCCGGCAAAACTAAGACTGAAGCCATAAGGTTTTACCCTAAAAATCAGACCCCGAGTCACAGTTCGAGCACACGTAGTACTTCGACCCGCCAGCACAAGTCGAATGAGCCCAGCGTCTGCACTCAAGACACTGGATCCATTGCTCACCCTTCTTACTCCTGGTGAAGGTGTCTCCGCAAACCAGGCATGGCCATCGTTCATCGGAATCTGTTGAGCTCTCCCGTTGGCGTTTGCTCCTCGAGTTCGGCTTCGCTGGCTTTTTATTTGCTTGCCTCTTTTTCTTAGCCACTTCTTGTGACTTTTGAGGTTTTGAAGCACTGAGACGACGCTTAAATGGCGACGATGTCATTATCTCAGACTTCTTGCCTTGCCTCCTTTTTTGTACGTGGAGAGCCTTTGGTGTGGGATGGATTTGGTCGGGCGATATCTGGAGGGCTAGTGATGTTAGTTGCTGAGGCCCATTGGCCCATAGGGCAGGATCCGAAGAAGTTGACTCCCAGGACGTTCCAGCACCGCGATCCGGGGGTAGTGACGGGGAGGAAACCCCCCTGTGGTCGGGTCTGAAGCAGGAGGAGTAGATGACACCCCTGCGGTGGGATCAACGGGCAGTGACAGGGAGGAAACCCCTGGCGTGGCCGAGTCCAAAGGAGCCGGAGCAGATGATGTCCCTGGGGTGGGATCGAGGGGCAGTGACTGGGAGGAAACCCCTGCCGTGACCGAGTCCGAGGAGGCGGCGCAGTTGGGTTTTCTTTGGTCCTTTCTGGAGGTGAAAACGCACAGGTAGCTCCTCCTTCTGATGGACCCTGATCCGCAGTTGCAGAATGCGAGCCCTGTGTCCCCGGTGCAGAGATGAGGAGACCATGCGCAGGGCTTGCAGTTGGCTCTTCTGCATTTGGTCGGTCGGTAACCGTTGATGGTGCAAAGTCCACTTCTCCAAACACATCTGGGTTGAATGGGCATATGCCTGTCGCCTGGAACGACTGTTCGGCTTTCTCGACGGACGCAACTGCAGAGTATGCAGCCCGGAAGAGACGTGCCACATTGTACAATGTGATCGCACGTCCAGGGTGATTGACCAGCCACTTGTCACATTCTTTGGCATAGGCTGTCTTCATGGGTCCGAAGATGACGCGGTCCAAAGGCTGAAGGCGGTGAGATGCGTGTGGAGGCAGAGATATCAGGGTGATGGAGTGCTTCTCAGCATAGGTGACGGCTTCAAGACTGCAGTGGCTGACATGGTTGTCGAGAAGCAGCAGTACGGGGTCATCTTCACTGGACTTCACGTGCTGTTGAAAATGCTTCAGCCACAGGATGAACAGCTCTGAGTTGATGAAGCCCGAGTCGGAGATCAGAGGAAGGGTACCCACTGGAGCTCCATCAAACAGCTCATCCTTCATCCTCTTCCTCGGGAAGATGAGGGCCGGCGGAACGTAGACTCCACTGGCACTGACGCAGCATACTGCAGTGACCAGCTGTCCCCTCTCTCCAGAGGTAACCTTACCCACCATTTTTTTGCCTTTTTGTGTGCATACCTTGGGCAGCTTGTTGGGTACGGTAGAAAAGCCTGTCTCGTCCATGTTGTACATGCGATGGGGCAGAAAACCCTTCCCGCGAGTGAGACAATCCTTGAGGTTGGAGAAGAATCGACCGACCTGTGCTCTGTTAAAGCCGATAGCCCTACCTAGGCTGACATTCTCCGGAGTGCGGAAGCTCAAACCATGCCGCTTGCAAAAATGGTTTACCCACTCCTTGCCTGCAACTTTAACTTCTCTGTTGAAGGCATGTGGGATCCCATTGAGCTCTGCGTACTGGAAGGCAAGCTTCATCAGGTCTTTTCTCTGTATCCCGTAAAATAGCTCATCCAGACGCTTGCAGTGTTTCACAAGTTCTTCCTCTTGAGCCTTGTTAAACACGGGCTTGAATCTTCCCAGGGATTCAGGCACTGTACATAGTTTGAGGCGCTTCCGTAGGGTGGCCTCCGGAACACTCATAGAAGCTGCCACGCGTCGTTTGCTCTCCCCTCCATCAATCCTCTGCTTGGCCTCTTTGAGGTTTTCTTCCGTAAAAGCAAGCTTCCGGGAAGATGTCCTTGGCTTTCCCATGTTGAAATCTGTGGAAGTACAATCATGTATCAGTACAGCCAAATACGAAACACTTGACATTTCGGTATAGCTACAGAATTTTCCGGCAGTAGTACTTGGGCGAATTACCAAAGACCGAAAAGGGACGGAAAGGGACTCACTGACAAGATTGCTTGTCCCTAAAAAGGAAAGCTCAAAATTTGTTCTCATTTCTACCTTTACCTCATGTTAACGGTAAAGGACTAAAAATTACAAACCAATGAATACCTTTAGTTTTGGGATAAGCAGTAGGTTGGATTCGGAACGACCCCTGAATTTTGAGGAGGAATGAGCCAAACCAGGAGCCTCTTATTTCCCAGCTGCAACAGTGGGATGGGTGAATATATGGGCAGATTGGGGGATTATGACTTATTTAGGGTAATAATAATTGTTAGGACTTATCGACACAACAACTGCTAAGGTCATACTGCGTCGCCAACTCTCATCCTGTTGGAAGGGATACCTGTGGTTCAGAGTGGACTTATTCAGAGACCCCGCTGAGAATTTAACCCGAGACCTACGGCTCAAAGAGCAGGCGTGCTGCATACTGAGCCATGCCACTCCTCCCACTGGCGGCGGAACTGGGGGGCACGGTGCCCCCCTTAAATCAGAAATTTTAACACTAACCCTATGGCGTTGACTGGAAAGAAATGGGTTGAAAAGTGCATGGTGCCCCCGCCCCTGCCTTAAATTCGGACGTTCCGCCGTCACTGCCCCCCCCGCCCAGAAATTGTGGCAAAACTTTACTCCTGGTGTGTTCTGCATAATGGGTATGGAAATAATAAGGGCGTCGCCACAGACTTTGGAGTAGGGGCGGGGCGAAAGTGGGAGGGGGGTATAAACCTACGGTGCCTGTGGCGAAACCCTATGTTTACTTAAATTCTGCATCCTCATTTATACCTATTTGTGCCACAAGTGAGGGGCCGCACCCGCTTTTAAAAAGCGGGGGCCTACTCGCCTTTGGCAGTGGAGCTGGAAAATAAAGACAAAAACAGGGAGATCATTTTGAAGAAATTTTCGGAAGTTCTGTTCCAGTTCCCACTATCAACCTAATCGGTAACGCATTGGCTGGCAAGAGTACGCATGCGCACTCTTGCCCCTCAGTGGCATGCGTGCTCCTGCCCGCCCGGCTACGTCTTGAAAACACCACCGCGTAATTTACATTGCATGCACTCAACGAGAATATGCACTTTACCCCTTAATACTATCGTAGTCCTCTAACCAACTACCCCCTAAACTGTTTTCAACCTGAAGGGAAATCACACATATACAGGTTTTTCTGATCTCAGCAAATTACATCAAGTTTTTCAAAAACACATTTTTCATTCTGTACTCACCCGGAAGAATCGCACAGTCTCACCCCGTCTGCTGCAGCCGAGTAAATGATCGAGCTTGTCTGTGCCTGAAGGCGCGCGTCTCAGTGGTTGCTAAGCAACACAAACGGCTGCTGCGTACTCTTATCGCCTGCGTACTCTTACCCGCCCTTACCCTAATTGCTAATCATTTCCCGTAGAAGATCATTTCTTCGTACTCAAAACGACTGACCTCCAATAACTTCATGTCTGATTACCCGAGTGAATTGAGGTAGACTCAGGTTTAACATCATGCGCGCACCAACATTGAACTTCCCGAAATATGGCTCAAAGCTGTTATTATAGCCACGCTACCATATAAGGTATGGGTCATCCTTAATATTTGGTGACCTTAGTTTACCGACACTTGGTCGGATCGAAAAAATCAAGCTATAAACAAAATAAGAATAAATGCTTAAAAAGGCACAACAAAATTTCCCTCGTGTGAATGTTATAATGTTAAAATACTATACAAAAATATAGGAGATGGGCCCGGTTACTAAGGGGACCCCCGGCCTGGGGGCCCCCCGACGGTAGTCGGACCCCTCCTTGGCCGAATCCTGGCTACGCCACTGTGTTCTGAGACTCTATATCAGCCACCCTGGGACCCCCTAAGCCTAGCTGGGGCCCTGAGCTAATCTGGGTACCACTGTGCTTAACTGGGGCCTCTGATCTGCTATGGTGGCCCTGAACTGTTCTAGCATCATTGAGCTAAGCTGGGATCTGTGAGCTTGAACAAGTCCCTTGAGCTGTTTTGAGACCCTACATAAGTCGACCTAGGGACCTCCGAGCTGAACCGGGCCCCTAAGCTAATCTGGCACCCTGTGGGAATCTGGAACTCCCCTGTGATGAGCTTCTAGGGGTCCTGTGCTTATGTAGGATCCCTTGATAAGCTGGTCCCGAGGCTAATGCACTGGTCTAGGCCCTTGAGCTGACTGATCTGGGTTTCTGAGCCATGGTTTGGACCTTGGGGCCCTTCGAGATAATTTAGCGGTCCCTGGGCGGCATAGGCATAGGAACCGGGGGTCAGGGAGATACTTCCCCCTTTGAGGTGAGCCCCCGCAAGGAATATACAACTATCAGTAACTGTAATATAGAACAAGAAACCCAAACGGGCCCGATAGCTTGTCAGGGAACGTTCAAGTTCGGTAGTACGCTGCCTGCAACCCCCTGGAGGAGGAGCGCTTCGTAAAAAAGCCAAGGCACCTACTACCCGAGTGTTTCCAAATGAGTCCCAAGAACTGGGCCCAATCAAACTCCATCCCAATCCCAACACCAAATATGAATCGGACACGGACCCCGCACCAAATGCCGAGCAACAGTCGTCCCTGAGCCATCGAAAGGCGCGACGACTTTCGATGCCAGGGTTATATGGCGTCGCCAACTCTTTCCCTGTTGGAGGGGTTTCTTGGGAGTCAAATTGCTCCTTGCACAAGGAATCTGCTGTGCCTTAAACCCGAGTTGGTCGCGTGGAAAGCAAGGTTGCTAACCACTATAACACCATGCCCACACCTCCTCGGCATCACAAAGCTGGACATCAAGTACCTACATTGCACTTGCAGTTATGCTGGAACTCTGCATTTTAGGCATCGAAATATAGCTAGGCGTATTTATTGTGATCAGGGTTCACCTAAATCAATCTGTAATGATGACAAGAAGAGATCTGTAATAACCTAAATAAATGTTCCCATTTTCGTCATTGAATAAGCAAATACAAGTTGATTAGGCATAGCGAAGTGAGGCTATTTGGTACCAAAGCATTGTCTGTAGTTTTCTTAACAGTTCTTAATTTTGTAAATGTGATGAAAAGGGCCTAAACATCTGTAAATATAAAAAACGCACTCGTGGTAAAAAATGATTGAAATCCTCCAAAAAAGCTTAAAAATGTATTTCGTATTTGAAATGGATCTTGGTAAAAAAATGGATTTTTTTGGCGTTTTACTATGATTTATTAGATCATAATAGGTACAACTCGAAATCATAGGGCAAAATTTAATTTCTGAATTTTCCATATATTGACATCCTTGTGTGCATGCGTGCCTTATTGACACCAAACGAGCTAATTTTTTATTTATAATTATGGGCCCCCGTGGACTGGGGCCCCCCTTGAGGTGGGCCCCCTCTAAGGTTGGCCCCCCACTTTTCAAACCGTTCCTACGCCCCTGAAAATAGTCATTATTGGGAACATACCTATCTATTAATGGGAGCGTACATGTACACACAATTGGGAACCCTAGCCACAGCTTCCCCCCCACTAAACTTCCATCTCACATATCAACAAAAGGGAAAAATGCCAATGTCAACATAGTATTTGGATCTACCTAAAATGTGTTGGTAAAGTGGACCTTAGGTAGCATTTTTATAAACACATCAAATGCTTAAAATTTGCATCCCACTCACGATCATCACCTGCCTGGTCATTCCTTCTTGCAGTAAAAACTCTGAGGCAACTAGCCTGCATAGATGTAAAATTATGTCTATTGGCCTAATAGGTACAGAGGTATTGGAATTCACATACCAAAGAAAGATCCAGTGTAGTCAAAATCCTGCTTTAACTCCATGCAGTTCAGGTCCTGTGCGTTGCTTACCACCACTGGTAGTAAGCAACACACCCCCAACCAGCATTTTTCGAAGTCTATTCCTTTCTGAGATTTGCTGTGATTTTCTGAGATAAGAAGGGGGTCTACTCGGCCCCCTCCAGTGCACGTTAGTTCCAGGCCCCTCTCCAGTGTGGGTGTTAACACTTTGTGGAGGACTGCAATAGCACACATTTGCTATCTGTAAAATATTGATATGATAATTTGATCATGAAAACTCACCTGAATCACTGCTGTTGCCAGCCTGTTGCTGGCGCCAACTCTCCCAACTTCCTCCAGCTCCAAATATATCTAACCAATCTAGGGCACAAATAAGCTAAGGCACAAGCAGACCAAGGAATGAAAACCCTAGTTTGATATGGGAAAGTGCATCAGTCTTGCAATAGCCTACATATATCTTAGATAAGCCATGGGCAGCAATATTTATTCTAGCTAGTTTTAGCCTGCACTAATCTCAAATATACCTAATAAATATGCCCTCAAAATAAGTGGCTTCCGGCCTGTTTAAATTTTTGGCAGGCTCTACATCACATAAACATTTCTAACTTGTCTTGTCGCTGTTGCGCAGTTTAAGTAGAATTGCTGCCCAGCTATGTTTATTTTTTGCACTCACTAAGTACTTTTATTAGTAGCTTTTAGGCGTACTTAATACTAAATTCGAAGAAATAGCGGCCGCTAAATCGAAGAGACTCAAACTGTAAATCGGACTTAACCTGAAAAATGGACAGAGAAGTACTTGATAAAGTATCTGCGTTATCGTTAATGCCTTAAATATGCCCACAATCGTGTATTTCTCGAAAAAAATTGACTGTCACATTTCCGGTATCTAGGCGACAACTTTCTGCAAACTACTAACAATCGGCACCATTGGGCTGCATGTTAAAATCTGGCAACTGTGACAGCGGTTTGCGGGTATTCTGCAGCGTGGGTCCCTCGTTTTAGTAGAAACTGAACACAGTACCAGTATTGTATCACTAATGGTACGCTGTGCAATTGAAGAACAGAGCTGCTAAGTTAAAATATTACCTACACGCTTCATTCTCTATTTCGAAAATATGTGGTTTGATTTTGAGCCATACAGTCAGGATCGCTATTTTGTCACAATTATGCACCTCAATTTTCGTAAATGTGTCACAAACTCCGGTAGCCGAGTTGGCAAGTTTCTGCACCTCTGCTTATACCACACCGTCTGCTGTCCAATGATATGGTTTGTTCCGATTATGCTATAAAATTTCCTCATTTCATTATAATTTTCAACAACAAAAAAATATCCAAGAGACTATGGGTTATCAACTGAAATAAATAACACAAAATAAAAATTAAATTTTCAGAATCTGAACAGAACGCTGTTCAAAAGAACCAATCAGACTTTTGAGCCTCGGACAATTCTAACACAAGACTACTGGATGCCTGCAATGTCTACCCTGAAATACGCACTGCTGCCCACAAAATAGATGACTCGGATCCCAGAGATTCGATACGTATTTTCTGTCACATCTCTGGCGAGGGGTCCGGGTTTAGTTCCAGAATGATTCGGCAGGTGGCAATAATTTGTCACGAGGCCTGCTCCGCTGAGGAGGGCCGGAGTGCCAAGGAAAGAGTAAGCTGAATGAAGCCAGATCTGTTCCAACCCATAGGCGTAGGAACTTGGGCGTCATGGCCCCCAAAAATCAGATTCTGAACAGTTAATCCTACGGTGTTGCATGGAAAGAAATGACTTGAAAATTTCATTGGCCTCCCATATGCTGGACGTTTTTACGCCTATGTACCAACCAATCTGAGATTATGATTGTGCATATGCAGTGAACTGTTTTTCGTCTTACGTCAGAAGCGTTCAACTATTGATTGATAATTTGGGTTTTGGGGTGCGCCAACCGAATGAATTATGTTCAAGTTGGTAAATTTACCGGCAGAGTTGTGGTCCAATCTGTAAATCTGTAAAGTGAGGGGGTCAGCCATACGTTTTGTAGCATGAAAATGTGAATGTTCGGCATAACAAATATTCGAAAATGCTTCAAAAACTAGTTATAGGCGCAAGAGGGGATTCGACAAGAACGTTAACAGTGAAAAAAGAACCAAAGTCCTGACAAACGTGCTGCTTCTACGGAAAACTGACCGGCTGAGGTAGCAAGGCTGGGGCGAAGGGGAGGGGGATGGTCAGACTATTTGCTGTACACTTAAGGTCATCCCTGCCCCTAATTCCCACGTTCCTATGAAATCTGACGACTTACTTTATTAAAGGGCATTCGCTCATATTCCGTTCGTCGTTCGTTCTGGCATCGAATCTTACATTGTGTGCTATTTTGTTTCATTTTACATCACAAGAAGTTTATTTTTCCTTCACTACACTCCAAGGGTAAAAAACCGCGCACACCTACCCTCTGCATCCCAAAAGTGCTGTTAGGCACCATCAATTTTTTCCCAGGGTGGGATAATTGCCTACAACAGTTAGAAAGGCTTCACCCCATTCCAAGTTTCTATTTTACGATATGGCTCTAAGGGCTGGAATTCCAGAGCGGCAGCCATTGAGGTCATTGGGCCAGCGAGAGGCAATTGTCTATTGGCTGACATCATAGGCGAGCGACAAAGCAGGTACCGGTATCAGATGTTCTTAGATCGCTCCATAACTTCAATGAATCCAGTTCAGATCCTCTTAGCCAAAGACAGCAGTGGTAGTACCAGATTCCGCTGTTTGATAACTTGCTGAAATCTAGTTCAGATATTTGTTATTTCAGACATGGATATTTCTGAAAATCAAAAATTGATACTGAAGACGATTTCACACATCGGCAAATCCAGCCTGAGAAGAAGTTTTAAGCCATACGCCTGCCGCATGCTTCGTCTCCGGAAAAAAAGTGAGGACAGTCGCAGTCTGGTGCTCCCAAGAAACGCTCCCACCTGGAACTCTAAAGTCATTGGATTTGGGCTCAATTACTGTCATTTGCAATAGCTAGCTATAAAAAGTTTCCAATTTTTAAACAATTTGTCTGTAATCGAAAGCGATGGGCTGAAAACTAGAGGGGCCAGGCTCACTCATCGACCAGTTCCACGCTAATGATGCATACGTACGTACATACAACGTTTTAAATTATCTATAGTAATCAATTTCTTTGCTTTCAGGATTGAAAAAGTGAGTAAGTAATCGACTTTCGAAAGTAGAGCTTGAAGGAAACATTGAAGACAGTGCTATGTAGAAAGGCGATTGGCTTGTTTATTAGTCCATCCTTCGAGCACAGCCAAATTACAGGGGCTACACAAATTGTGTTATGCGGTCAGTCAGGCCGGTTCTGCATGTAGTTTATCACTCTAATGCACGTTTGGCCAGCGCTATGTGTCTCACCGCCACTAGAATACAAATTTGAAGACATCACAATTCAGTGCCAGTACTAGTTCAGTACATAATACCTTCTAAACAACTGAGCTGGCCACTGAACCCCACACGAGCCCGCCTGTCTGGCTTACTGATTGCTCAGGGATTACGTGTTTGGTGTCGGTAAGAAGGGTCATCGTAGGTTGGCAAACGTAGGTGGCCAGTGATTTGGACCATGCCTTTTATTAGAAACTAGGCATTGATATCGTATTTGTTTCTTTAAATTTAGAGTTACTTGCTTATATTCTCTTGAGAGCTGGGTTTTTGGAGAATGCGCATCTTACTCTGCTATTATTTGATGTAAAACTTATCAATTGGCCTTGACTCAGACAGTCGCGGGGGCAGGAGCGTCGCCACATATTTTTATTGAGAGGAGAGGTGGCAAACACAGACCTGAAAAAATCAAGGCGTGGGAGGGGGGAAGGGTGAAGATGATTCAAGGCACAGACAAAGCTGAACGGATGCTCGAGAGGATGCCATTTCAACTGCCCACCTACAGCATATTTGGCGAAATTTCTGCAGGTCCCAATCATAAGTATAAGTAAATTTCAAAGTAATCAGTCGACTGTCGTAATTCTAGGAGATTTTCTTCTGGTGTACCACCTGGGAGATACATCCCCTATGGAACGGTTAGCGGAACAGTGGTTCCCTCCACCATCCCCGCCACGCTCCCGAGGTCCATGCTTGCTGGCCAAATTTGGCATGCCGCTGGGTGAGAGGCGGAGTTGTGGCAGGCGCGTGCACTGCGTCCGCGAGCTGCTCCAATCTTCTGTTACAGTTGGTGCCACTAGAAGCCAGTATGCATAATGTTAGTATACGCTAACAGCAATAGTGGCAACGACAATGAAAATTAGTGATCACAAAACAACGAAATATTTCTTACAAAACTATTTCTTAGAATAATATTTATTTGCATAAATGCTCCCCGGAGTGTTTTGTGTTTTTCTTGAGTGCTGCAAAAATGAGGTAAAATGTTGAAAGCTCCTAAACATGACTCTTCTTACACACTTAAGGGCTTTCTAACCATAGATTCTTGATGTGAGTGGTGCTTTTCGGCGCTCTGCCTCACATTGGTGAACAATCTACTTCCTGATCAGTGAATGCGCATTTTCAATCACAGGTTTATGTATATAGATATAAGAACACCAAAAATAGGTCCACTCCAAATATAGTCGCACACCTGATGCTGAATTCCAGGAAACGTCGCTGGAAGACAGGTGGGACGTCGGTCCCTCCTTCTAAGTCAGCATCGGCGTGATAATGCGCTGCAGGCACCTCTGCGGCGATCAATCACCCGTGATCTGCGCTAGTTGATGAGACCGACAAGCCGCGATATATTGGGCAGATGGCCCCAGCAGCTGAATCAACGGCCGCACCGCTGGAAAAAGAGGTGAAACATCTCCGCAAGATAAACCTGTGCGTGATAACGCCGCACCTGTTTTTACGTCCATAGGTTTGAAAGTGTCCGAACGGACCATTTGTGAGCAATGGTTCAAAACACGGCACCAGTTTTTGCCTGCGTACAGGGAGCGGCAACTAACATTTTCCAGGTCGGTTCTGACGAATTATGCTAATGTGCACCACCTCAGCCGTGCAGAATCTCCATCACTGCAGTCCAGCTTGCTCCAATTATTGTAAGTGGGTAGCGATATCAATATCCATAGCGCTGCACTTCGAGAGGTGATGCATGGCAGTATCGTTATGTGACGTGTTTCAATGTGGAACTGCAGGCGCGAATTATCTGCTGTACTCAGTGTATGTATGTACACGTGGGGGCAATATGACATGGGGGAAGGGGATGAAAATGACAGTATATATGACAAGAGATCTAAAACCGATCCTTCAGTGACCACAGAATACTTCAGGTACATTCGAAGGCTGGTTCCAGCTTTCATAAAAGCCTTTAGCTTTACCAAATCGTCAACAGCGGAGCACAGTAGATCAAAGATCCATATAATGCTTCGAGAAAAGTCGGTCAGATTATCCAATATGGTATGACAGCCCAATAAATATTGTACTTGGCTGATTAGGAAATCCACTTGCAAAGCCTGCGATGCCTGGCAAAGAAATTGAAATAACCCTGTGTCATATGTGAAATCCCAACCACGGTATACTTATATTAGTTTAAAACTTCCAACCACACCTCAGGGCAATGGTGGCAAGGGGTGGGGCTAGGGCTCAAGCCCCTCCCCTGCAAATGTCCGAATGACCATAGTTAATACACAGGCGGAAGCTGATGCCCCTATGGCGGGGAGGCTCGAACCCCTAAACCCTCCCCGAAATGAAGTCCTGGATCTGCCACTGCCTCGGCGTGTTACATGATGGCGTAAAGCCTCCAAAATGTCTCTGGAGTTTCAGTCATGGCCATGGTACTGCGTGATTCCTGGTAAGTTTCTATACTGTGCTCGTGTTGCAAGGGCACTTAGATGTAGGAACATTAAATGCGCAGAGATAACACAAAGAAACTCCGATGAACAGGCAGGACCATCTTATCTCAACTGCCTTTGGCCAAGAAATAAAGTTTACTTTGTTCCACTAGTTGTTTTGTCCATCCGTTCAATCGAACATTAGATGAATGCAATTACAATAACAAAACGTAAGTAGAAGTACACAATCAAAGAATATATCAGATACCATTCCCTCGAAATCCATACTTGACGTCGTCGCAAGCAAACCGAAAACCACACATACCTGTATTTACAACTTGAAACTAATGGGATGAAACCCACAGGTTCCCAAAGCATGCAACCGCCTTCACTGAAACGCTGCAATACGCACCACCAGTCTGCTTGTGATCCGGAGCTCCCGTGGTTCCCACACACCTTCGTGACGGCGTGATTGTGAGACTAGGCACGGCTTTCAACCATGCGTTACCAGTTGATCGCTTAGTAAGTCAACCCGCACAGCCAATGGGCCCAAATTATGGCTCTCGTGGTGGGGGAAGGAGGGACGGGGGAGGTAGTCCAAATTATGTGTAACTTACTACACATATATATATATATATATATATATATATATATATATATATATATATATATATATATATATATCAGGGGTGTCGCATGGATTTAATTCCTTGGGGACAAGATCAAAGGGGGCCTCCTATACCTGGGCCTGAGGGGGCCTCCTATCTTTGGGGGCCTCCATTTTGTTGGCCACTTAGGGACTTTCTTTATAAGTAAGGTACCTCGTATATTGGCCGTTTAGGGGCCTCCTTTCTAAGTAAAGGCGCCTCCACGTAGGTCAATTAGTTTTCTTTATAAGTAGGGGGTCTGCTGGATACGACGCTTAGGGAACTTGCTTTATAAGTAAATAGGTCACCTATGTGGGCCATTTAGGGGTCTCCTTTTCAAGTAAAGTATGGCACTGGTACTGCCGTTGATAAATGCGTATGGCTTGCTTTATTGACGAGTTTGAAACGCAAAGTATGTTTTAATATATCAAGAGAAATCAAAGAAATTGATAGATGTCACATTGGTTCCTTGTGGTACCCTCTTAATGAGCTAAAGACGCCTCACTTGTATTAATATTCAGTTTTGGCACAAATCAAGGCCTTTAAATGTAGAGGTAGAACGCTCCGCTCTCAAAAAATGGCAACCTCTTTTTAGAGACTTTTACGTTTGTGACGTCAGCGATTGCTCTCGAGGTGGAGCCGCCCATTCATTGGATGAAAATCGGCTACGGATCGTGGGATCGTTGTACGGTTTCAACATGCATCTGGCGAGGGGCAGACCCAGGATTCATTACCCCACGTTCACAAAAAGCAGTATTATTGCCCATAACACGCAAACTATCTGCTGAGCCCCGTCTTCTTCCATACACAGCGGCAATGCGTTGCTAAGCATTTCTAGGCAATTGCTGACGTCATCGCCGTGCCGAATGCCAGATTTGCGGTTGCCATTTTTGGCCTATGCTAAAAAGCCGGAGCGCAACCCCTGGCACAAATCAAACAGGATCAATCTGGCACAAAACATTACATATTCAAACGCTAATTTGACGTCACACTTTTTTGGAGACTTTATTGCTAACAGAGAAAAACATATTACGTTTGGTAGCATTTTTAGTAGAAGTAGGCCAAATCCATTATTTTCAACACAGATTGCCCCAAAGACCAAACACCAATACAGTCTCGAATTGCACCAAGGTGCTACATTCCCTTTTAGGCAAGCAGTACCGAGTTTACTATCATCTCTTGACTCAGAGTTGCTGCCCTGTTTATATTATATATTTGGCGTTTCAAAGATTCTAACTTTTAAAACAAAGCAAGTAAAATGATACCACAAATTATGGAGTTAAGTACCATGACAGCGAATAGCAGCATGCCAAAACTGCTTTAAAAATCGCTCGAAATTCTATAGAATTTTCTTTTCTAAATTCAAACAGCTAGTGGCGTTGGAGGACAAGTAGAGGGATTCGTACAGTGGCAGAGGCTGTAATCTCGGGTTCCATGCAGTGACGACGGAACGTCCGAAATTAACCTTCGACCGGGTGGGGGTCTTTTAGACCCCCCTCGGGTTTTTCCGAAGTGACCAAAAAACAGCGGCGCGCAGCGCCACCAAACCTGATCTAGCTGTTCCCCATCATTTTTACACCTTTCCTGAAAATTTTGGCTCAAGGTCATATCAGGTAAGGTCACCAGGCCAGGTGAAGTGACCCTCACCTCAAAAATACTTAGGACCGCATAACTAAAAGAAGGGTTAATCGATCAAGTTGAAACTCATACCACATATTGGGCTCCACCAGGAGCTACAACATTTGTTCCGGGATTTTTGATATTGGTGACCTAAGGTCATGTGCAGAAGCATGACCTCCCCGTTGTAAATACATGGGGAAAATGATGAAATGAGCTTTTCTCAGTAAGTATGGATTAAATCAACTTCAAACATCGGTTGCGACTTTCTCTTGGCCCATTTCTGAAGTAGATGCCAAAAATTTTGAATTGTGGCCTTTAAAAGGTCACCTTAGGTCAAATAAGCATTTTTTGGTGTTTTTCTCTATAAATTTTGAATAAACTAGGATAGAGATTTTATTTTGTCACCAAAGTGTTTGCATATTCACTGGAAATCAAATGATATACAGCATGACTATACCAGGTCAAGTTGGGTCAGACTGTTGACCTGGGACAGGTCAAATTCTTAAATTTGACCTGGCATAACAATATCATATATCATTCGATTTGTATTGACGAGAGGTTTGCAATGGTGCATAAACTATGGCTGTATCTTGTTTGGTTTGGAAGCTATTAGCGAAAAAGTAAACGCCCTTATGCATGGGTGGCTATGAACATTCCCAAGAATATATCCAATATTTAGTGACCTGTAGCTCCCTAGGCTTTGACCTGACACGAAAATTAATGCCACTACCATGAAAGTGCATCTCAAGAGCTTTCGAATCGTGTTAGAAAATATTTCTAGCTATCATAGTTTTCTGAGATATATGAGGTTTTCTTAGTACACCTCATGTTAGCGTTTTTGAACTATTTTGACCTCTGGTGAACTTGATATTGACCTGACAAGAAAAAATGACCGAAGTATTTTCGATATCATTTTCGAAGAGCTTTCGATTGCCGTTTTGCGCTTTTTCTAGCTCTCTTAGTTTCTGAGATCGTGGGGGTCTTTTAGCCCCCCACCGGGGCGAAGGTGGCTCGTACCCGCCACCAGGGCAAGGGTTAAGGGGTACCATGAACTTTTCAACCCATTTCTTTCCAGTCAACGGCATAGGGTTAGTGTTAAAATTTATGATTTAAGGGGAGGGGCACCGTGCCCCAGTGCCCCGTGTTCCGCCGCCAGTAGTTCCAGGAGCAGTGTCCGAATTGCTGTGGCCACTGCGTCACCAGGACTGATCCGTGATTTACGACAGAGAGCAATCAAAGACACCGCTGACCGTCAAAGAACAAATGCGACCAGCTGTGACCGCTGATGTTGCAACAGAGGTCCCGACAAAGCTTTACAGCGTTTCAAAATACATTTATGACAGCTGGTGTCAAAAACGGCCTCGGTGCATGGCCGTAAGTGGGTATGGTGAAATGTCAGTCATGACAGCATGAAAGACAGTGCGGTTGCCGAAACGAATATGTCATGTGAGCGAAGGCTGGCTTTGCAAGCGTATTTCTGACAAAAACCTGGCCGCAATGAATATGTTAAGGTCATCTTGCATTGGTAGTGAAAGTAGCTTCTATCGTCCTTTTCTGTTTTTTTATTTCCGTTAAGTGTCCTGCCCCTTTTCTCACAAAATCCGTGGCTCGGCACTTGACCTTAAGCCTTAAGTGTTCCATATCTGTGCATTCCAAGGTTGAGGTGAGCCTGTTGACATAGAAGTATAGCATATTTCTTGCTCTTCAGCCCCTGCAGAAAATTTGTAGGATACCAGAACATCCTGAAATTAGTAATGCAGAGCTTTCTTGCCTCTTTAGAAATATGTATACAGCTTATGGAACTTTCGCAGCATGTTTTTTTTTTTATTTTTTTATCAAGTGAATGTGTTAATCTAGCATGCCCCTCAGCACCGCATAACCTCGAAGCTGGATTGTCGTAAAATGCAGGCAAAAAAACAATAAGTGTAGGTGTGATTTCTGATATAGGTATATGCAACATCGTGAATGCATATTTATAAATACCTAGGTATGCATAAGGTCATCGTTATAAATCGTGTTTACTGAGTGCTAACACTTAAGACATTTGAGCTTTTGTTGGCTGTTGGTGTTATGGAATCTGAGAGACTACTGAGCATCTTGCTTCGTGAAGGAGGCTATCGATCATAGTGGTGCTCCTTACTTAAGTCTGTCACTGGGTGAATGAAAAACTTCGGCCTAATGTTGTGAAGACATTCTTCAGCACCTGCTTGACCTGTGATTTGGTGTTGAATACCTGTTTTTACCGTTGTTATCGTGCACACAGTGTTGCAGAGGTGATGCAAAAGCGAATTCAACACATTGGGATTACCATTATCGGCTCAAAAAACATGGACTGTTGCGAATGTTCCAGTAAAGATATGTAATATGACATATAATATGTCATATTACATTGACCCCGAAAAATTGGTAGTTCTTGAAATAGAATTCGTATAATTCACTGCAATATGGATACACAATTTGTTTTTACTAATACATAAATAATAAGCATTGGACATAACAAGAACGAAGCTTAATTTCAGATCAGGAGTTTTCATATTCGCATAGAAGCTAGATTAGACAAGTATTTCGTACTTCCCTCAGTGACATTCAGGATAATCATTACAAATTGGGTGCGACACCTTCCCACCTAATTTTCCGTGGAGGAACCAATTTCCCGCGTGATTGTGTGCTGAAAACAAAATCAGGGCGTTCGAGCTATCCTTTTCCTCCAGCAATGCCACGTCAGTCGCCATTGACTTGCGCACCCTACACTTCACCTTTCTAATTGAAGGCCGTCCGACGAGTTGCTCATTTTCAGCCACATTTGGCCCGCATCGGGACCATCACGGAGGAATAAAATCATTCCAATTCATTTAGAGATCATGTTTTGCTTCTCCCCACTAAAAGGTTCCTTGGGGTCCCCCCTTTATTTCGTTTGATGTCAGTTACAAAACGCCACGAGTAGTAAGAATGTATTTACAGCGGCTGACCAAAATTTATAGGTCACACTTCTCCTCGCTTTGTTTTAGTCTCACTCTAGCTTTTGTATGTCTGAAGACAAGGGACATCTATCGACTTGCATAATACAAATCCTAAAATTCCCTTTGACACCAAGAAAAGCAGCCTTGCAACGCTTGAACGGTGTCCAAACTCAGTACGTCATTGGGCAATGATGAATGGAAATTTGCTGAATCAAACAACTGGACCGAACTATAGAAATAAAATATAAGCACAGCCAAACTCCCGAAAACATTCGCAAAACTGAATAATTTAGAAGCAGCACACACAAGGATGTAGCATACTTATTCGAAGGACAAACACAGAGCCAAGCATGCAAAGGATAGACAGAAACGGATGAAAATATAGACGGACCGGTCAACGGATCGGCAGAGTCTTAGCAATGTATTTTGTCAGTGTGGCACGAACGATAATCTGTTCTCAAACAACAGTGATTCCTGATTTTATTGTTCATGCATATATTTTTTAAAGGTCATTATATTCGGGTTCAACCAACACGACAATCGCATTGCATTCGATTTAAAAAGAACGCATGGTTCTTGGCCCAAGGTCTAAACATCCCTAATAAACTTCGGTCCTATTACGCAGAAGCACAGGGATACCTCTGTCGAAAAATGTCGTCCTCGAAACCAGCGTCTTTCAGCACTTCAATCGCCAGCAGCTAAGCCCTGCATCGCGCTGCAACTCGTGCGCTTCAGGACATGGTGGGAGCTGTTGACTGCATTTTGAAGCTCCCGTGCCCCACCTGTGCGTGCCCGCACGGATCACTTCCGCCCGGAGGGCATAAACCATCACGGGCCGACTACCGGCCCGGCACATCACGCGTCCAGCGTGCAGGTACTCAGGTGGCGTGCAGCAGGCTCAATAACTTCGACTGCAGGCACGCCGCGCCAGCTTTCGGGTGGCGTGCACTGAGTGTTTGTTCAGACACTTTTCAGACTAATTCCCTGGCCTGCGGCTTCTCGATAAGCTGCAGCATTTCTTCTCAACCGTCCGGCACAAGGCGGTTGTGCGATGATGCGAGGGTGGATTGGAATGTGGTCATTGCAAAGGTATTCCGGACGCTGGAAAGTAATTTTGCTGTGAGCTTTGGAAATTAGTCACGCTGTGACTTTGCATAGTGGAATGCATCCTGCCTCGGTAAAAGTCTTCCCGGTGGTTTGTATATTCTGATTAAAGGGTTGATGGATTTTTAGTTTATTGTCCAATCATCAACGGGCATGAACCATCCCAATGACAGATGAAGTCATGCGTGATAGAAACAGTGGTAGTCAAATATCAATGCTCAAAGGAAACAACATAAAAAAAAAAAAATAAAACGGATAAAAAATGGTTGGAAAAGGTTGCTCAACCGCAGTTAGTCGCATAAAGGATCACGCGTGCTCGAAATTGAGTGCAGCTGTGGTGTTCCCACACATCAACATCTCTGCACTTATCTAAGAACAGCATTGCAGGTCCTCGGCAATCTACAAGTCAAACCCGACATAACAGTACTAACTCTAGCGTGGGGTACCATGAAAGAGAATCCTGCTACGCAGGGCTCGGGAAGGAGCCGTTAGGAGGGAAAGCATTCTAACAGGAAAAGACGCGTCAACTCTGTGGTTGGTGAAGATTCCCGTAGGAACGAAAGATCATGTTCCACCCTCCCTTCCAGCTAATGAAGTTGAGGCCGAAATGCCGAAGGAGGTCTTTGTATTCAAAAGAAACGTTGTTAATGCGGCAGCGTCCGCAAAGCCAGATAAGAAATTTGTGTTGGAATTTTTCTATTCGTTTTAGATGGGTCTGTGCAGCCTCCTCCCCCAAGCTAGCACAGCCATACTCTCTAGTATAGAACGAACGTGTGCAATAGTAAACGCCGCACTAACCAGTTTTGTACTCGAGTTGAAGTTAGTGGCCTGGCCAAGCCTCCCAGTTTGGAGTGACCTGACTGAGAAATCCCAAGGCCCTATTCGCTTTTGAAATAATTCTTTCTATGTGATAGCCGAAGGTTAGTTTAGAGTCCAGGTTAACACCTAGATGTCACGCATGGCGGAAACTATATCAAGCCTCAGTGCGGTTAATGTGATATGAACTTTCTACCGGCTTGCCGCGAAGCGTCACTTCTGAAAACCCTGCACTCTGGACAGGGGTTGAGGGCCAACCCCCAATCGGCTGACCACGCACACAGCTTCCGTCGGTTCACCCTGCAGCGTTCTCACATCCTGCAGACTATCCATTCTTTTGTACAGTTTAACGTCATCGGCGAACATCAAACAATTGCAGTCAACGAGGCTTGGTAAATCGTTGATAAAAACACGAAAAAAGAAGGGGTGAGAAAAGTCCGCCCTCAGGTGTTCCTGAGAGAACCGGCGTCCATGTAGAGCACTGGCGCCTTCACAACCACCTGCTGTTCTCTCCCCAGACAGATAGGATTTCAACAATTCTAGAGCCTTATCAGTAATTTTGTATGATTTCTCTAACTTATGGAGCAAAAGATTGTGGTTGACACTTTGGAAGGCCGGGAACTATAATCAGTAGACAATGATGTCTGTTTGAGAACCTGCAGGAGGCGTTGTTCCAGGCAGTGTGCAGCATTGTGCAAAGGTTTGTTACACAAGAACGGGATGGTAGAATCCCATGTTGCTGGCTGGATAAAACTCGTCGAACAGGGTTGAACAATGTAATGTAAAGAACTCGCTCCTAAAATCTTGGGCTAAAACAGAGGTAGAAGCGAGCACAGCTCCGATAGTTTGAGGGACACGACTTTGACCCCTTTTTATGGGCGGGAACGATATTCGCTCGCTTCCACTGGGATGGGAACACGCCCTGTTCCAATGAGGAGCCTGCACAACTTGGCAATGGGCAACCGTAAGCTCGCTTGCACATTCATGTAGCGGACCGAGCACTGACATTATCAGGACCACACGCATTGAAGTCGGAAATCAAATGGCAACAACGATCGGACAATGTCGTCAGGAACACAAAACGAAGTAAGACTATCTACATGGTATTCAGGGTGGTACGGCAGCACTCTAAAACCAGGGATCCGAGAATTTAATAGCAAAGTGCGGTCGTTCAGCAGTTCAGCTTT